>JAJTJO010000096.1:4860213-5167967 GCA_024550625.1 Dendroctonus valens
GTTTAGAGCGCACGCGTGAATCGAAGCAGTAAAATTACTGGAAGTTGAAATAACAGTGTTCGATCGGTTTTAGAACTTGTGTTGACTTTGGTGGCAGCGCTGATTTCATTACATGAATTCAAAACAATAAAACCCACAATTTTAAGCAAAATGGAAACATTAAGAGGGATGTATATAAAGCACTGTTGAATTAACACTTAACTAACAATAATTTATATTTTTTTTACAGACTTGGGAGAGTTTGTTGTTCTTAATGTTGAATCTACCACAGCTAACGCAAATGAGTCGACGTTTCCTTGGAAAAGCAACGATACTAAGGTATTAATTCACCTATACAAACTAAAACGAGATGACGTGGGTAAGATGAAGATGAAAAATCTAAAAGCTATGTGGAGTCAGATTTCCACGGAAATAAAAGAAAAATGCTTGGTGTCCAAATTAGTGCCAAACATTACCAAAACCGGTGGAAAGTTTTGGAACACAATTATAAGAAGTGGATTGATCATCAAAACTCCACAGGTCGGGGCAGGAAAATATTTGAATTTGTCGAGGAGATGGATTCTGTGATTGGCAAAAAGAAAAACCTGCATCCAATATTATTATTAGAAGCCGCGACCACGACATCTAATATTCCAGGCGAAGAAAAGGAACAACCATCGGGAGCTGAAGGAGATACTTGCAGTCAAGAAAACGCCGCTTGCCCCTCAATGTCTCAAAATAGAATAGCATCTTCTCCAGCTGTAGGAAGTTTTGTACGAAAACGAAATTTGAGATAGAAATAATATACATATAACTACTTTATACTATTAAGGCCACTACTTAAGAAAATAACAAACCAAAGTAATTTTCATTCCGGGTTTTTGGATTTCCGACAATCATCACATCTTCATCGTCTGAATCTGAAGATTCATATAAATGTTGTATACAATGTGTCCAGTATAAAATGATGTACATGGGGATATTAGAAACCGTTAGAGTTACAGGGTGAACCAAATGGGGAAAAAGTTGCGCACTCAAGTACCTATAAATAATCTGTCATCAACCTCTTTGAATTCGGAGAAGCAACGGATATACAGGGAAAAAAAGAAAAAACTGCGATTTATAACTTTAAATTATTATTGATCATACATCGAACACTGCAAAAGAACAAGTAACATTTTAGGATTAAAGTAGGTGTTCAAATAAGCCAACGTTTTCTCGCACGCACAACATACATCGTCCCATTACTGCTTCACAGGATTTTCTGATCACTTCTGGGGTAATTCTGTTAACAGCTTCTATAACAGCGTGTCTCAGCTCGTCTTCGGTTTCGTATGACCTACAGTATACCACATTTGTGAGGAAACCCCATGCAAAAAAATCAAGCGGTGTTATGTCAGAAGATCTCGCAGGCCATCTTACTGGTCCCAGGTTGCCTATCCACTTGTTGGGAAATTCGTGATTTAAAAATTCTGTGATAATACGTCCATTATGTGGCGGCGCGCCGTCTTGTTGGAAATACAAGTTTTGCAGGGTAGCTACTGGAACATCCATAAGTGCTTCCGCTACGTTAGTTTGTAAGAGGTTCAAATATCTCTCGGAATTTAAGTTCTCATTTAAAAAAAATGGTCCAATCACGTGGGTACCCACAATACCTAACCAGACGTTAAATCCAAACCTAACTTGGTGCCTAACTTGACTAACTAGCCGTGGATTTTCATCTGACCAAAAAACGGTATTTTCACGATTAAATAGTCCACATTTAGTAAATTGGCTCTCATCTGACCAAATGACTTTTAAGGAAAAGTTTGGTATCTCGTTATTTCTTTGAATAAACCACTGACAAAATGCCATTCTTCTAAACGCATCGCCATTCTGGAGTCCCTGGCAGGGCCGTTCACTATAGGGGTGATATTTATGACGCTTTAAAATACTATTCGCCGTTGGCCGCGCAACACCTGTTGTGGCTTCAATTTGACGTAAAGACGTACGAGGTGTCTCAACCACACTTTGCATTACCAAATTTTCTTTATTTTCGTCTGGAAGTTTGTTTTTCTTTACCGTAGCAAAACTCCCGTAAGCTACAAGGTTGTCTTTCAGACGCCTAAACATAGTTCTACCAGGATGTCGCCTGTCTGGATATTTATTTAAATACATTTCTTCAGCTTTCGCTTCATTTCGACGACAGAGAATAAAACACTCCAACATATCGTATTTTTCATAATTTGAAAAGTGATTCATTTTGAAACACACAATTAATAACAAACACTTGACACTGACATTAAATTGTTGTGTATATTTTCCTGACTGTACTTCAATGTATTTCAAAATTTCCTTCAATTCAAATAAATGGAACAGCATGAATGGTGTAGGTAAGATAAAGGAAGGTGAAGTCAAGTATGTATCATTACCGTACATGCCGGAGATAAACACAAAAATAAAGAGTGTCCTGAAGCCACATAGTGGCGGAAAGAACTAAAAACAACTTGGTAAGGGAATGTTTCACAAAATTTAAACCTAAAAGCGATAAGTTGGACACACCTAACGTAATATACAGGATTGACTGTTTGAACTGTGACAAAACATACATAGGTCAAACAGGACAATATTTGAAAAAAAGAATATACGAGCATAAATATAGCTTAAGAAAGGTTAACGAAAATGCAACAGCATTAGCACAACATGCACAACAAAAATTGCATAGTTTTGACTTCGATAACACAAAAATACTAATCAATGAAAACAACTATAATAAGAGAAGAATCCATGAAATGATGCAGATCAAAAAACACCGGAATGCAATGAATTTTAGATCAGACACAGACAATCTTAGCTCAGTGTATCACACATTAATTAGATGATCGCATGCATGAACTGAATGGACCAGGTAAGTGAAAAGTAAACAACTGATATTGAGGAATTGCAGAGCAATTCCAAGAATGCAAAGAAAAGGCGAAGTATAAACAGGTTTTTTTGGTTCCCTCGCTCGATATCGAATAAAATAGGGAATTCAATGTCCAATCAAATGTGAAGGTAGAAACATCTAGACATGTAAGTTAAATTTAGATCTCTAAACAATAGATTCTAGTCTTTTCCCGAGCATGTTTATCCCGACTCATCACCTGAAAACCAATGTCCCTAATTGTACTTTTTAATATGTGTGTGATTTGTATTTTAATATGTGAATTTTGTGAAAGTTCTTTTTATTTAAATTGATAATAAATGTAAAAATGTATATTTTAGACAAACTGATGATGGTGGAGAAAGACACCGAAACGTATTTGTAACATTTTAAATATAAACAATAAAATTGACTGAAACCCAGGAAATTTTGAAATAAACTGACAATAAATTCTACTTTGACAGTTACCTAGGTAATTAAAACAGACAACGAACGTCACTATGGGGAAATTGAAGAGAAATATCAATACCTACTACCATAAAATCTTAATTTTGTTAATTTTAATTATTTATCTTGATCGAACATAAACATGTTATACATGGTTGAAGAGCATATTTAAAGGGGAATTTAAAAATGCAGAAATTCAATATGGCGCCCATAAGAAAAACAAAAGTTGACTTCAGTCTCACTCAACATAGTGGGCCGAGATTATTTTTTACTTTATTTTCAAATTCACGCTCATTTCTTACCCCCACCCTGAAAATGTCGTTATTGTATCTTTTATAATAAACACGATATAAATAATTTTATAAAACGCACTTTTTGCTTTTTTTCCTTGTATATCCGTTGCTATTCCGAGTTCAAAGAAGTTGATGACAGATTATTTATAGGCACTTGATTGCGCAACTTTTTCCCCATTTGGTCCACTCTGCATCATTAACGGTTTCCAATATCCCCATGTACATCATTTTATACTGGACACACTGTATACGCTAGTTCTTTCATTCTTCTACGTACAACAGTAGTTCAAAATAGTTCAAATTGAATCACCCATAATCACAAAACGACAGAAAAATCACTTCGAACTTCGAGAATAGAGAGCTTTATTGCTTTCTTTGCCTTTCGTTTCAGATCACGATCACAACTGCGCATGTCAGTGCTGTTTTAGAACCAACGATTCTTGCTCGGGACCAAGAATCGTTAGAACGGTAACAGAACGGTAATTTCACCGTTCACAAATCGGATCGAACAGAAATCTCAAATTATTTTCAGTTCTGGAACCGTTTACAGGCACGGTGCTTGCAACTTGATTTTCTTTGTGCGCATGCGCGATTCTGTTACTGGAGAGTACTGGTATTGCGAACGAACCTTATATATCATAATGATACCACCTTGAATTTGTAACACCCTGTATATATGCTCTTGTCTGAAAGAATACTTGGAAATACAATACAAAATCGTGTAGTGTTAGTACATTAAAACAGTATTTTAAAAGCTAGAGATTTGGAACACGCAAAACCAACAGAACGCACATATATTACCAAAAATTTGAAAATTTTATTCAAACCCTTGCAATCTGAGAAACAGACAAAAAAGCAGTAAATTAACTATCAAAAAAGTAAAGTATGACAAACACTTGAATGAATGACAACTTTGCTTGAAGAAAATTGGGTGCAGATGTGAAACCGATTTTTTATATTTTCATTTTATGTGGTATATGCAATCTAGAACACTGAACATTGAGCCATAAATGAACTTTGAGCAACGAAACTTCACAACAGGCATATATACATATACTGATAAATATGCAGGCAAGTTTGATCTATAACTCTTTTGGGGATGTTAGTGCCAATGCCCGAATGGTCGCAATGTTGTAAAACCTTTATTTGTTATTGTATTTCAGTGATATTTCTGCTTCATTTAATTTTCACACCCGCAAACAAGACGACAATATAAAAATGAATATTGCTAAAAAACTGCCCTAATAAGATCAAAAAAGGCAGACAGACGCGGTGCGTCAGCCAAACAGTTTCTTTCTCGTTTTCTTCTTTGTAAGAACATGTGTTTCAAGCGATTAAAATACCGTGACTGTATTTTTTAAAAATGATAATATCTTCCAGTCTCCGTGGGCATCGATGCATCACCACGTACTACGAGAGATGCCCGACTCCGACCAGTGTACCTTCCGGTCATCAGGTTCAATTATTAGAACCGTATGGTTAATCCTTAGAAACCCAACATAATTCCAGAACATTACCAGTGATTACCTTATTATATTAAGTATTTTTACCCAAAAACTGTTCCAATACTGTCCAATAATAATTGTAAATATAAATTTTAAAGTTGACAATTATTTAAATGGCAACATTAATTTTAAACTGGTAAATCAAGCAATATGAACAAATGTGAATGCTGTTGCTCGGGTGTCAGATTACAAAACGTAATCTCGTCAATTGTACTTAAATAATGTTTAACAAATTCTGCGCTGTTAACACTGCGCCACTTCAATGAAAAATGCGCCATCAAATGATTTGTACAAAACTTATATTTTGTTGCTTTGTGCCAGTGCTCAAGAATTTCTTCAATCCACGCGATTTCTCTATTTGAACTCGAATCAGGAACATACTTTACCCAACAAATCCCAGATATTAACATGGTTGAAACCACTTGAAGTGTTTTAATGACGTTCTGCATGCTTAAATACTTAACAACAATGCATGAAATGTGATATGAAGTTCATGATCAATTATTTAGAAGTATTTTTACTTTCCTTTGCACGCCGGAGTTTCAATTAATAAGTGCCTCCGGGGCTTGCTCCGGTTTCACATAATTTTTCGTTTTGTTGCCAACTAGACCGCTATTGTCGCATTGCAACCGGCACTGCCTTTGAACCAACTAACTGGAAGACAATTTTAAAATCTTATCCTCAAATCACATTTGTAAAAGGCTAAAATAAGAGGTCGTACAAAAGATCCTGGCAATACCGTTATTGGCACAAATAGGAAGAAGCCCGATAAAAAAAATAGTTTGGGTTACAATCATTCGGCTATATTTAAACCATCTTCAGGGTTCTAAGTCACGCTACACTATTCAACACACTAATAAACCATAACAGCTTTATAATCATATTAAAAGCAGCACAAATTGTACCCTTCGACTGTACCAATTATATTATAAGAAAACAATACTGCGACATGAATCTGCCTCAGAGTGTCTGTACCTTTAATTATATAGTTCTTAGGGCCCTATTCTGTAGTTATTCCGTTAAATGTTAACGGACGTTATAAAGTATACGTCCGCCTAATTTTCAAGTGATATTCTGTAACTCTTTTGTGATATTTATAACCTAATTCCGTTATAAATATCGGACAACCGCTTATTTATAATGGTAGCATAAAAGTAGACAAGTTGTCGACAAATTAATCTGAAATAATACGTGTTTTAAAGAAGTTATCTCAGTAGAATTTTTGAAATGGGGTTTTATAATATTTGTGGAGAATTTCTGATAGAAGAAATCATCGAAAATGAATAAATGTGCTGTTAGGTATTGTCCCTTGCTGTTTGATTTGCTAAGCACTTTTGCTACAGAGACCTTCGAGACCTAGTAATCAGCAAGTAAAATTTTAAATCCATTTTTCGGTTTAACAAAAATAACACTAGAGTCATAATTGACTTGATAAGCCAGCGCATGTCAGATCCTAGAAGAATTACAATATCAAACAAAATAAAAATATTAGCTACATCACATTTTTATGCCAATGGAAGTTACCTATTAGGTAACTGCGTCGCAAGATTGTACAATAACTATGAGTCAATCTAGCATAAGTCGATGCATTGCCGAAGTTACAGAAGTAATCTACTTGCAGTTATTGGACCACTGGATGGTATTGCCAAGTTATTCTATTGCGAAAAATAAGGTCAAGAATGGGTTTTTGCAAAAGTTCAATGTTCCATTATGTTTGGGTGCGATTGATTGTACTCATAGTAGTAGTAGTAAACATCTTTATTTCTAAAAAAAAGGCTGTCGACCTATCGGTCTTTCTGCCCTTGTTTAATACATGTAGTCTTAATCTAAATGAAAAACAAATATGAAAATTCTCTAATTCTAGGTTAACAATATTATTAAATAAACTTTCCAATTCTAATGACAAGAAAAAATTATTTTATTGTCCAGTAGTAAGTTGCGTTGGTAAGTGTTCGAGTAGCGTTAATGTAGGGAAACGGAAGCGGGATTGTCTGGTTGGTCTTGTGAGACAAAGGGGATTCAGTATGGTCCAGTTGTAGGGGTTGTTTGTCCATTTTGTCTGTAGATGTATGAGTCTTTCCGAAATCTTTGTCATGTTTGTGCGTTCGTATAGAAGTTGGGTGGGATTGTACTCATATTTTTGGAGTTTTGATGTTCTGGGTGAACCAGACATTTTATTTATTTTAATTTAATTAACTGTTATCATCAAAACGGAAAAGTACAATCTAGAACTAAAAAACAAAATAAACAGACACATACTTGAGGCAGACACAAGTCTTGTATCAGCAGAAGGGTTTATTTTAGGCAATTTTAGGTTAAAAAGATTAGAAATTTAGGCTGGATTTTGATGATGCCACCTACTCTTATCGAGAAACTTTAACGGACTCCGCTAAAATATATTTCTTAACGGGACGTCAAAATTCACGTATAGAGAATAGCAATAAGTAGATTACGTTCTAACGGACTTGCGACCTATTAAAATAGTACATTTCGATACACGAGACGAAAGTCGAAGTTCCGCTACTGGGTGAAGTTAACACCCGAAACGAAGCCGAGGGGCGTCATTTACGCAGTGGCAGGCCTTCGACTTTCGGTGCGTTATAACGTATACTATTTTCATTGATCCTCGGTGGAAAAGCGCCGGGAAAAGTATAAGGTTTTGAAAATGTTGTCAAAACAGTCAACTGACAGTTAAGCTGTCAGAAGGGTGCGTGGCGAAAGTTATTACTTTCTACACAGCATGAAGAAAATTTAATTGAATATGGATTTATTGGGAGAAAAGGTAAATTGTCATTGTCAGTCATTGTAATGGGTAAATGTGATTATTTCGCTTTCGAATCAGGGGTTCAAAAAATAGTATATTACGGTACAACCCAGTGAGCGAATTTTTAACTCAAATAGGGAATACTTCCGAAATTGTTTGCAAAACTTGTGCCTATTTGCGGCTACTGTTTCGAAACGAGAACCTCTCCATGACCGGCGTGAGACTGAAGTGAAGCACCGTGGCACGGCACAATTTAGGATAAAATTAGGAATTGTGATTTCAGTTGTGTCTTTATATAATGGTTCAACTCAGACACATTTCTTACTCACTTCCGCATATATATTCGACATAAATCCTACTTTATTATTGCATCGCACCAATCTCGGTCGTTATTGAATTTTGATAGTATATACCTATGACAGTTTGGTGGATAGTGAATGTATGTTCTTTAAAATTACGCAAGTATAATAATTAATACTCGTTTGCATCTTGAACAAATTCGATTTTAATTGCGGCGAAAGCTTTTCCGTCCAGTTTTTCTTCGTACTCATAAGATCGTAAGGGGCCTCAAAAATATATTGTGCAAGAATAATATTTTTTAAAGAAAAAAAATATAAAAAAACCAAATATGCCAAATATTAATTTAAACATGGCATAATGTTTTAGTGGGTCATAGTTGATATCAATTTAGCGTGAAATAAGAAAATTTTCAATTAATTTTTCCTAAAAATAAATAAATGCGTTAATATTGAACACCGGGTTTCAGCTAACATGTGCAAGTTGGTTTGAGGTTACGTTAATCCAAACAAACCTCTGTCTACATTGTTCGGCCAAAGCATCTATTGCAATGGGAAGTAGAAAATACTATTAGCTGTGTAAATATCAACTAATTTAGGCAAATCGACCTTTGTTATGCGGTTATGTTATGTTTCGAATGCGGCATCATTTGAAACATACTGAGAGTAATTCTTTCTTTTCGACATACGCAAATAAAGATTGTGGTTGAAAGAAAACAGTGCCTAACTTGTTGCACACACCGTTTCCCATTTGTGTCTTAGGTTAACATAGTTGATGCTAATGCTTAAATTACTTTTAACACAAATCGAAAACCTCGTGGCCGATTACTTGGATTCAGGCAACAATGCCTTGGATGCCAATTTAAAGCCTACAATGTGTGAAAGTACACATAATTCCTTTCTAGCGTATAATTAGGCACTCGCCATGACGTCATTCAATATTTTGTGGAAAATTTGACACAAAATAAGGGAATCGTGACTTCACAACGACGTCGGCTTTGTAACATTTCCTTTTTAGGTATAAAATGCTCACTGGGAAGAGACGAAAGTCAAAGTTCCGCCACTGCTCGACCACGCAGTGGCGGGCCTTGGACTTTCGTTTCGCGTACCGTATACTATTTTTCTTGATCCTCGGTGGAAACTAGCAAAGAAAAGTATAAGGTTTTGAAAATGTTGTCAAAACAGGTCAGCTGACAGTCAGTGACAAACAGTCAAGCTGTCACAGTGCGTGGCGAAATTTATTACTTTCCTCACGGGATGAAGAAAATTTTGTACGGCGCGTTGATTTCGATGCCCGCCGTTGCTAGTTACTAGTCAGAAAGGTGCGTGGCGAAAGCTTTGTAATGGGTAAAAGTGATGTTTCGCCATCGAAAACAGTGGCAAAAGTAAAAGTTAAAAGTTAAAGGCCTTTAATGTATAACGGAATAACTACAGAATAGGGCCCCTAGATTATTTTAACTTTTAAATAAATTTTGTTAAGCTAATTCTTAATATGGAATTAGGTTTTTTTGATGAATACACATACCACATACCAATGTTAAAACGGAAGAATTGTGGTTGCATCTCATCGTCTATAAACTCATTCGCATGAAATAAAACAGGTAAATAAAGATATGAAACCGTTTTCGTAAATAATTAAATAATAAAAAATAAAACCATGCCGATACAAAAACATAAGGGTCTTGTAAATTTGGTATATTAGGAATATATAACAACATTTCACATAATTGCATGTTTAATGTTGTACTTGAAGTAATAAAAATAGACGACACCGCGATGAACATTGGATAAATTGTACATGAACTAGTTATAGGAAACTCACAGGTTACCTATCTAGAACATAGCTGGACCATCGAAATATTAAACACTAAACACGATCGGTTAGACTAATCATACAGGGTGAGTAAGAAGAAAACTTATACAGTAGATTCTACATCTAAAAACAATGTCATATGGCAAAATAATCTAAATCCAATGATAAGTCCGAAAATGCTTCGTTACGAAAATACTGGATGTTTCCCTATTTATTGCTCACTAAATTGGGCCAATTACTGAAGGTCACCAGATATGAGGAAAAAGCGCGAAACCGGGCCGCAATCAATAAATGGTACAACTTATTGCAGACTTAGAGCATGTTCGAAATTAGTGCGGATTGTGAAATTTTTCTGGGAATTTTTGGGATTATTTGTTGTGTGTTACACAGTCTGCTAACTGTGCAATGACAATGTCAGCGATTCTGGATGTTAAGTGACAGGGAATTCAGGGTTAGGTAATTTTTGTCTTTTTATTGTGTTTCAGATGTTGAAAATCTGTGTATATGCAATAAATTTAGCAAATTACTAAATAAAATTAGTGGCTTCTTTGGAGGCATAAGCAAAGAATTTGGCTTTTATCTCATGTACTACGATCTACACACCGGTATCAGCACAAAACAACAGAACTAAAGTATAGTAATTTATGTTGATTTTACTAAAATTGCACCAATTTGTTGTGAGAAGAATATCCAAGTGTACGGTCAATCACGATCAAGAAGATAACGTTAAATAATACGCCCACTTGATTGGCGAATAAATCGGGGAAAAGTGCGTAAGATTAAGATAAAGATTCATTGAAAAAATTAAAATGTTTTAATGTATCCGCAACGGGAAAATACCAATGAAGAGCATTTTGAACATATATCTTAATGTTTAGAGTCTATTTTAGTTTTAAGTTTAATAATTTACTTAAATAACTTTGTAAAACGCACTCCTAATGCCGGTATAATACTACGCACTTTTCCGTGATTTATTGGTCAATAAAGTGGGCCAATTATTGAAGGTCGTCTTCTGGGCCGTCATCTGCTTTTCACTTGGATATTGTTCTCACAATAATGAGGTGTAATTTAAGTAAAACCAAAATAATTTTTTCTACCACCTCGGTAATCAATTTGATATGCAGTGAAAGCTCCGATAAGCGGACAGTCACGGTTCCACAAAAAATGTCTGGTTATGGGAGATGTCCGCGTAATATAGATATGAATTTAATAAAAAAACAATTTTTATTTTCAACTTCTTTATTGTTTTCATATGTTTTATAACATTTTTCAACATAGAAACATAGTGTGTTATTGTGCCGGTTTATTAACATATTCGAAAATACTTGTTTGTAGCGTCTTTTGAAATTAATGCAATGTTGAAAATGTGTTTTAAGGTTTTTAAGATGTTTAAGATGTTGAAGATAAAATCATAGTTTGAAAATGTTTTAAAAGGGAAATTGTATTTAAGGCTTCATCATACGATTTTATGAGTGAAGCATTAGGTACAATTGTCAACGTTTCTTCTGATTCGTCATCATCACTACTCATGGAAAGTTCAGTTATGGAAAAGGCGGTAGTATCAGGATGAAACGTTTCCTCTTCAGTTTGCACCATATGGTCCATGATTACAAATCCTTCTGCATGTGGATCGCTTGCACATAAGGCTTCTGCATGACGCATTAGTCCAGCTAATAGTGACAACGGCAGCTCATCTTCTGGATTATAATCTTGTGGAATTTCTCCTGCAATCTTCCTTCCTTTGGAGGCGTCAATTTTAGTTAAAACATGTTTTAGAATAAAATCTTTATAATAAAATTTGCAGTTCTTAATGATGCCTTGGTCCAAGGACGGACATATAGAAGTGGTGTTTGCGGGCAATAATATAACTTTCACATTTTTCGGTGTCAGTTCACGCGGATGGCCTCCTGCGCTATCTAGAAATTCTTTTCTGAATCCCCATTTTTCTATCGAACAGAAACAACCATTCTGACATAATCTGTTGGGTCATCGACGCTTTCTTGTTTGGTTTCCACATTGGTGGCAAATCCTTGATGGCAATATTTTTCAAAGCACAATGGCGAGCTGATATGCCTATGACTTATAAATCCTCCTTTTCACCAGCCATTGATGCGCGAAACAAAATAGTGAGTCTTTCTTAAGGGAACTTACCGCCGGTGCATTTCTCAGATTTGAATGTTAAAGTTTTGTCTGGTAATGCACGAAAGAAAAGTCCGGTCCCATCTGAGTTGAAAACGCACTCTCAAAGCATCTAAAACGGGAAATTACCGAATGTTGAGGAATTCCCCAAAGAAAATGGCTTATTTTCGATAACGGTTTTATTCGTCCGGCACTTATTATAGCTTCGTGTCCGCGTGTAAAATCTTCTTAATTCCTTAGGAGAAAGATATCATGTACGCTTAACAGAACCGTTTAACAGAATGTCCGCTTATAAGAAAGTGTTGAACATTGAAAACCATATGACGAAAATCGGTTCCAAGAAAAATGTCCCCTTATTAGAGCTTTGACTGTACTCCAAACTGGAAAACTACCAAAAACCTGAAAAGACCAATCATGCATGCACCCCCAATCAGAAATGCAGACGGGAGCTGGGCTAAAAACTATGAGCAAAAAGCCAGAAGATTTGCAGAACACCTTGAGGATGTTTCAACCTAATTTAATAGATAACGCAGAAACATTGCCTTGTATTACACAGCAGGAAGAAGCAGAAATCCCGTTTGTCACTCTGACTGAAGTTATTAAAGAAATAAAACTAATATCAATCCGAAAAAAGCTCCTGGATTCGACTTAATCACAGGACAGATCCTCAAAGAATTACCGAAAAAAGCATTAATTAAGATCACCAACCTGATCAATGCCTCATTTCGACTTCACCGCGTGGCACAGTTATGGAAGGTGGCAGAAGCTATATTCCTGGATGTTGCACAGGCTTTCGATAAAGTCTGGCACGAAGGCTTGATCCATAAACCATATTGAAATCTTACGTAACTGAGCGGTACTTCAGAATCAGACAAGACAATGCTTACTCTGAACTAAAAGAAATTCAAGCAGGTGTGCCACAGGGCAGTGTATTGGGACCAATACTTTAGCTACTATCCACATGGGATCTGCCTACAGTAGGTTCTGATGAAGAATGTAAAACTTTATTCGACAAACTCACCACAATAACAGTAGACGAATCCAAGCGGCCCATATTAGTGAATATCAGTGTGAATGAGGTTGAAGAAGAATTGCGTCAAGCTACTGTTGCTGATCAAAATGTTGTTGCTACATTCGCTGATGACACTGCAATCCTAGCGATAGGCGACAGCGATATGCAATCTACTAAAAAACTTCAAGCGGTTATAGATGAGGTTCAACGTTGGACCCTGAAATGGCGCATCAAATTAAATGAAAAGAATTCGGTCCATATCGACTTCACCAACAAACGAAGAGACTACAAACCAGTATACATTAATGACAAGATTGTATCATATGGAAATACAGCTAAATATGCTGGTATAGCATTTTGAATTTCAAACATATAAAGTAATGTATCGTATGATCTGGAGGTCAGAAACTCAAAGAAGCTTTAACGTTTACAATCAATCGACTAATATAAATATTATACCATTTTTCATTCATGAACCGCCGATCGATAGAAATCAGTGTTGCTCCCATAGATTAACTTAAGTAGGCATAACTGCTCCTAAACAAATCCGGATTTATGAATGACTAGCTTCGGCTATATTTTAATGGCTTATGGCAAATATCCGAACACGTGCACGTATGAACGCCACTGGTTAAAATAAACTACAGTTTACACATAATAAATCGTACGAGAGTTTTCCGTCAATATAAGTATATGAAATGCTATTTTAATATATCCACACATTATGGATATTTTAATAAATGTCAATTTGTCCAATGTTTAGCACCCTTAATGAAACCTTTTTAACGAGTTTACTTCAGTGACCTTACTAAAATCAGGTTTATGTCATAGACCCAAAAGTAATTTGATATAGCAAATGGTATGTTATAGAATTCCTGAAATTTCTGTGGCATCAAAATTTTCCATTGCAAAGCTGCTAGCCTCAGTGGACTAAAACTACATACATTTTCATCTGAATCTGAATTTCCGACATGTGAAATTTTAAAGTTGCAATGGAGGTGCATTAATCTAAAACTGATTACGAATCTTCCCTCCATCATATTGCATAGACGATCTAAGTACCTAACTAATTAAATTAATGAACTAGTCGCATACTACAACAGAACTAAAGGTACATACTTGTAAAAATCAAGGGATTCAAAGTAATCAATGTAATCAACATGTCGCATTCGCATCGTAACGACATCGGCAATATACTGAAGTACCAGATCCGAAACCCAAGCCGAATACGATACGAATATTTAAACAGAAACGTTTAATTTATTTACGCTTTCGACTCAGTATTCTTTACTCTGGTTATTCTCCGCGAGTAACGAATTTTTTTATAATTTTATATACTTTTAATAATACTGTTTCAACAACTCAACAATTATTGACTATATAATACAAGACTACCACTAAGAGAATTGTCCTGAACATGGTCCTATATTTCAAACAAAAAACGTTTTATATGTATTTTTACTCAAATACGATGCATTCATTAAAATCAATTCCCATGATTATATTTAAAACCTAATATACACTTTAATTATATGTACACCGGTTTAATTGCAAGTTAATTAAAACCGTGTTTCTTGTCAGATCTGATCTTAAGCAGCTTAACAAAATTACTTTAAACCCAGAACTTTTCGCATGCTCTTCAGTAATAATATTAGATATATTATGGAGTTACTTAATTATCTTCTTTATTACTACAACTAGTTAATGGATAACTACATTCAATATAAGAATAATGCCTTATGTGACAGTAGTTTCGTCAGTCAGCCTTTAGTAGTCAATTAATTTTTAATGTGTGAAACCCGCCTACGCAAGCTTAATATTATCAAACCATGCTCAACATTTAACATTTAATTATAAAGTACATACTCAACAAAAACCCAATTTTATAACTCGCTGGGGGAGCGCGGAAGGAGCCTCCACGCAAGCGATGTACTAAACATTAATCTCTCCAAGCAAGAAATATATCGCTGGCGCTCCCTGGAAACGTCCTTTGGACGGCTAATCCTTCCACCACCAAATCCAAATAAAATATGAAAGATGACAAGAGACCCACGGAGATAAACAAGCTCATAGACCAAAAGTAGAGGGAATGAAACTCATAATAGAACACCTAGCGCTAAACATGGCAGTGCTATATTAGTTAGAACCGATATTGCTGTAACATCGGCATACAAAACATGCCATGACGACATAGAAATACTGAATGTTGAGGTTGGGACGTGCACGGTGACCTCAGTCTATAAACCGCCTGGTCAAGATTTTGTAATCACTCCCCCTCAAAACTTTACATCGTCACAAACAAGGTTCGTACTTGGTGATTTTAATAGCCATAGCATAACATGGGGCTACGATTCTACCGACAAAAATGGAGACCTAGTGGCAGAATGGGCCGAACAAAGTCATCTGACTCTCATGCATGACCCGAAGCTCCCTCACTCTTTCCAAAGCAAAATCTGGAAGAAAGGGTACAACCCGGACCTCAGCTTCGTCAGCACAGCACTAGAAGATGGATGTGTCAACAAAACATAACTCTGTACCAACAACCCAACACAGACCTGTAGGGATAAGCGTATACAGTGCCCTAAAAGCTCCCAAGATACCTTTCAGGAGAAGATCTAATTTCAAAAAAGCCAAATGGGCAGACTATACAAACGAGCTAGACACAAAAATAGAACACATTTCGCCCACCCGGGAACACCATGACTCGTTCGTTGAACTCATAAAAATATCTCGCGAAAACACATACCCAGAGGATGCCAATAGTACTAAGTGTCTGGGATGAACAATGAAGCTAAAGGCAAAATGAGCCAATATGCACAATATTACAATGAAGACCCGATCAGTGAAATAACGATGCTGGGTGAACAACTGCAAATAATACTTAGCGAGTCAAGAAGGAAACGGTGGATGGAGTCTTTGGGGAGGATGGATATGACTCATAGCAGCAAGCAGGCATGGAATATGATTAGGAAACTGAACGGAGATCCAACAGAGATAAAACAGCCATGCGCCGTCACAGCAAACCAAGTAGCGCATCAACTTCTTTCCAACGGGAAAACCAACCACCGCAGCAAAACCTGGAAAATCGAAAGACACTGAAAAGGCGAGATAAACCTCATGCGAGATCCGTTCACACCCATAGAATCCCAAAAAGGTATTGATGCTATGAAAACCCGAAAATCACCAGGGGTAGATGACATTCTAACAGAACAGATAAAACATTTTCGGCAAAACACTACCCGACTACCTACCAGATCCCGAAAACATGGCGAAAGTCAAAAGTAATAGCCTATCGCCCTATATCTCTGTTGTGCTACATATGAGCGCCCCATTCTCGACCGTATCCAGGGTCACCTGGACTTAAAGCTCATTCCCCAACAAGCTGGCTTTAGGCCAGGGATATCATGCACGGGACAAGTACTAAACCTCACAGAATTCATACAGGACGGTTTAGAGCAGAGGGAAATGACGGGAATAGCTCTGGTTGGACTATAAATTGACAAAAAACTTTGAGTCGCTATTATCTAATAGGAGGTTCTCTGTGATGCTGGATGGGAAAAAGAGTAGGTGGCGAACGCAGAAAAACGGCTTACCCCAATGAGGTGTCCTAGCTCCATTGCTTTTCAATGTCTACACCAATGATCAACCTATTCACCCTCACGCTAAACATTTTGTTTACGCCGACGATCTTGGAATCGGGGTGAAAGGTAAAACCTACGAAGAGATCGAGATAAAACTTGAGGAAGCCTTGAGCATAATGGCCAAATACTACAAGGAAAACTCACTAAAACCGAATCCCGCTAAAACCCAGGTATGTACTTTCCACCTGAACACGCACTTAGCACATAGAAAACTTAATTTATCCTGGGATAGACAGAATCTTGAACACGCTGAAAAAGCATAATACTTAGGTGTCGATAGGTCATTAACATCGTCCTCGATAGGTCATTAACATATAGAGACCACTGCAAAAATACCAGACACAGTCACGAGCCGAAATAACCTCCTAAAAAATTCGCAGGAATTAAATGGGGTGCACACCCAAGCGTCCTAAGGACTAGAGCAAAAGCTTTGTGTTTCTCGACAGCGGAATATACTTGTCCCGTGTGGAGCAGGTCTAAGCATGCAAAACAGGTCACAGTCGCACTAAACGAGACATGCCGAATTGTGACTGGCTGCATGAAACCTACCCCCGTGCCCTTACTATACCAAGCATCAGGCTTTGCCTCCCTAGAAGATCGACGCGAGGCAGCCGAACATGTCGAAAGATTCAAACAAACGTTTTATGACAGACACCTTCTCCACAGTCTTGAGGAATCCCATAGAACCAGTCACTTAGAACCATGAAAAATATTTTTGCGCATGGCATAGAACCACCAGTGAATTTTCCACTCAAACGCAAGTGGAACATAAACAATGCTGACGAGGTGTTTTGCGAATGCGAAGAAGTAGAGACCACCGACCACCTAAGAGCATGTATGCACTGTTCATCAAAGTGCGCCCTTGATGAATTATGGCTTGCTAACACTGAAGCCCTGGACGTAGCCCGATACTGGGCAGAGAGATTGCAAGATTTTTGGACCTGGACTCGAAATAGTAAGTATAACTCGCTTTCTAGATTGATGAATGTCGGTTAGGTTAAATTTTTATCGAAGAAATTAAAACAACACAAGAATTAAGCACAGAAATGTTCACATCAACTTGAAGTAATGATGACAATAAAAGAACAATTCCTCGTTGACAATGTTGACATTACGAAAAGAGAATTCTACATTTAAAGAATCTTGTTGAAAATACCGTTTACACCCTAACCTATTTCATTGTCACATTCTGTGTTTTTCTATGGTTACTTGAGCTTTTGACATTTAAGAAGCAACAGGTATTTACATAATGTTAATGAGGCAGATTACCTGGAGAAACGTTGTTGCCGATATTATGATCTATTTTTTTGCAAATATCTCAGTTTTAAATAATAATTAATATTTTTTACAATTTTTCCTGTACCCCCTAAACACCCCTAGACAACAGATATAATTTTTAGCAAATATCTCAGTTTTAAATAATAATTAATATTTTTTACGATTTTTCCTGTACCCCCTAAACACCCCTAGACTCCTAGAGAAATGACGCCAATTTTGAATCACCTTGTATATAAAGCAACTAACTAGATATTGTGTGGTAGAAGCCCGCAAATGTTTCAAATTAAAGTACGTTTTAAAATCAAATTAATTGTCTCTCTTATAAAACGTTTTATTTACGGTTGAACCATTACATACTATTCCTATTATTATTTTTTACAAATATTGAATAATTGGAATGTTTGTATAAAACTTTTCAGAAAAATCATTAAGTACTAATAAAAATGTTCTTTGTACGTTATATACGCATTCGCTCCTTATCCAATTCATGATACCAAGAAAAGCCAAAATGACAAAACCAAATATTTGTCTACAACATAAATGTGTTTTAAGTGGATCCCCTGAAAAAATTAATTCAAGTGTGTTGTGAAAATGTTGCTTGTACTGGAATAAACCGGTGATTAGCCTATATAAATAAGAAATTAGTTTGTTTACATATGATATTTACTGTTTATGTTATCTTTTATTCAATATAGGTTGTTTATGATGGGAGTTTGTAGTTAATTGACAAGAATCAGAATCAAGTATGACTGCTTTATTCACAAACACTTCAAATTTTTTTGCTTTTGACAAAAAAAATTGTTGCGATTAGAAATATTTAAATATTTAGTTTAAAAAAATGCTCAGCACTTCAATTCAAACAATTAAACGCATGGACAAAACCTATAAAGTGACCTATTCTGATTTCAAAATTAAACCACTTGATTCTAACTAGACATTACTGCCTTCCTACTGGAAGTTTAAAATACCTAACATTGAGGAGGACACAAAGAGCCATGGAAAGAGTTATGATAGGCGAAACACTAAGAGACAGAAAGAGAAACGAATAGATTAGACAGAGAACAAAGGTCGTAGATATAGTGGAGAGAGTCAAAGCCTGAAGTGAAATTTTACAGGACATAGCCCGCCTTACAGACGACAGATGGAATAGCCGAATAATACGCTGGAGACCATGGGAAAGAAAGAGAGGAAGAGGAAGACCAATTATGCGATGATATGACGACATAACACGAGTGGCAGGATTTGGATGGACGAGAACAGCACAAAACAGAGAGAACTGGAGGAGAGGAAGGGAGGCCTATGCTCAATACTGGGCGCAATAAAAGGCTTGATGATGATGTTGATGATGAACAAACGACTTTAAGGTAAAATAATGTTGATCAATGCAGGAAAGGAGGATTTGTAAATACATGCAAAGTTTTCCTACCTGTGTTTTTTCTTTTTTTCTCAACAAATGAGTACTACATGAATTCAGAAAGTTGTAAATATGTAAATCGTTTATCACATTAGTAATGGGTGTAATCAAAATTTGCGTTATTTGCCGATTTACTGGCTGGGAGGCTCCAGGTTTCACAATCTAGCTATGTCATCTAACAAAAAAAATTATGGCAAGAGGATAATAAAACTCTCCGTGCCAACGTATTAAAGCCGAAAATGGCATCTTTTCCATCCTGATGAATTATAATTTTAATAATAATTGGGAGTTTTCTTAATGAACTGCTATTTTGTCATTGCCAACTAAATAGAGGACTTGTGCAGAAACAACATTCTTATCATAAAGTCATGACTTATCACCATAAATAACAACGATTGGAATCGAACCTGTCTTTTCGCAGTAATTAAATAAAAAACGATAAATCAAAACCCCAACGTGCTTCGTACTAACCTAATTAAAGTTTTAACGTTATTAAATCTACACGATGTTTATTAAAATATCTTCATGCCTAACATACCCGAGCAAGCAATAATTTCTTGGGTAACAGCACCTGCTGAAAATGCAAATGTTGTACAGAGCGCGATACATTATAAGCGAGTAAGTACCTACGAAACCTGCTAATAAATATGAGTAATTGAGGATCTTTTTCGATGGGCGCTTTGTTTATTGCTAAATTGTACGTTTAAGGTATAGAAGCGCCTCTTGACTTCTTAACAACCAACCAAATAACTTTTATTGATGGAACCAAACAGCGGAACCCAATGCAGAGTAGCAACTTTTTATATAGGATAAAGAAGATATAGATATGGAAGATAAAGAAACCAATAAACAAACTAGCAATACTTTCACAATGCTTTTTAAGTAGTGCCTATTTTACGATCAATGTGATATACAGGCTGACAATTTGAAAACTTGCAATGGCTATAACTGAGAAACAAAAAGAGATAGACAAAATTCCTCGGAACCGTTTCTATAATAAGTACAAACTCCCTACTTGTGATAGATCCTTTTAAAGCTCTTCAAAAATTTTAGTTTTTAGCTTTACTATTGCATTACATAACGTTACATTTGATGAAGCAGTAACCGACTTATTAATTAAAAATACGATTTATAATTGTAATTCAATAAATCTTATTAAATGGCAGCACAAAATTGTTTAATTTGATATTATTTTAATTATTTATTTATTGAAAATCGATGAAGAACTAACCCAAACACCTTCTGGCAACTTTAATGTTCATACTTCGAACTTTGTGCATTGGTGTTATTGAGTTCCTTGTTGTGGTGTGGTGGTGCAGCTGAACTTGAAGAAATGATACTTATTAGCAGTTTTGAGAATCGCTGTTTTTTAAGAGCAGCTGCGGCTTCTAATTAAAGATATGTGGGCAAAAATGTAATCCATGAACACATCCGATAATTACTTGCTAAATTTCAAAAACTGGTTCCGTTGCTAGTAGGAAAGCAAATGCACCAAGACTACTTGAGGCAGCAGCTCATGTTGAAGTTCTCGGTCAGTTAACCATGAACTCAAATTTACCGGTTCGACCTGACAGGACTCTCCCGCGATACGATTAGAAAAGTATCGAAATTGAATAAGTTTCATCTGTATAAAATCCAAATCATTTAAGAGCTTCCCGGAGGTGACCCAAACAGGACAATTCAATTGTGTAAATCTATGACGCAGAAAATTGGTGTGAACCAGGGCTTGTAAAAAAACATTTGGTTCAGTGATTAGTGATCTTTTTATTTAAACAGTACTGTTAATAAACAAAACTGCAATTTTTGGAATGGGGAGAAACCCACACTTATTTAGAGAAGCGCATACAGACTAGCCGGAAACGCTTAATGTTTGGGCTCGTATATTAGGGGATGATCTTATTAGGTCGTTATTTATAGCGCGAAACTTTAATGGTGCAGTTTATGCCAAAACAAGACGGTGCCCCTCGGCATTATCTACTTACAGTTAGACAATGGTTGGGTGATCATTATCCAAATAAATGGATTGGTAGAGGAGGCCCTATTGAGTGTCCACCACAATCGCCAGATGTAAGGCCACTTGATTTTCCTCTTAAAACGTTTTTAAAACCCTGCCTGACTGAATTGAGCATTTACGGGGACGACTTATACAAGCATGCCGGTCTATATCCACGGAAAATTTCAATAAAGTTCGTCATGAATTCGAAGACAGGCTCTATTATTGTTTGGAAAATAAAGGAAACCATTTTTAACAATTCAATAAATAAAAGAAAAATTAAAAAAGTTATCTTGTGTATTATCTGTTATATTTTCAAAAAGCGACTTAAATTAGAAAAATTATTTTTAAATAGCTGTAGATGATACTGTTAGGCGAGTAGTTACCGAAGAATGTACGTTATATCCGACATTTTTACAAAGCATAGCCTAGAACACATTACTGATAAACAGTTGGATATTCTTGATAATAGAATAAGTAAAATGCTAAATTCTGGAGCATGAATAAATTCTAATTCACATTTTTAAGCAGCATATTCAAATATCAAATATACTACAACATGCATAATAATGGGTACTATGCAATACTCTACATACGAAAATAGGTGAGCATGATTATTGGCTATTATTAAATTAGATGCTCAAACAAACATTTTAACATACAATATTAAAATTCAGAAACGTAAAATACAAATCCTCAGCCTTTTAAAACGAAAACGACCCTATAATTCGATAATTCGAAAACTGTTCAAAATCAAAAAATATATTTATTTTTACTTTTAAGAATTGATAAGGCCAGTTCTCGACTTTCTGGTAAGAAGGTTAAAAACGATTAGACTCAGCATAGCGATAGCCCAGCAAAACGAATACAAGATATACATTGAAATGTATTTATACAAGGTGTCCGGAAAAGATGCGACCAACACTTAACGAAGCAAATCTACCGCAAAAAATGAGTGTGACAAGTTCCTTTAACACTTTTGCAATAACTGAATAACAACTGATCTACAGGACGCTAAAGTTCGATTAAAAACATATTTTTTTGAAATAACTTAACATAATTTTTGTTGGCTATCCGATTGTTTTAAACTTTGGCACACTTATTACTTATGATCATTTGTATTATTGTTCAAAAGTTGACATTTGTCCTTTAATGCTAGGGGGTTTAACTCAACCTTGTCAATGTCAATTAACTCAATATCATCTACTTAATAACTTTTTTTTTGCTTTCTATTGTGAATAGTTTCAAAAAATTAAAGAGCGCCCAAAATTGCGTAAAAGATTTTTATTTGTCACATCTCTATCAAAATCTACTTTTAAAACTGTCTTACACGGTGTGAGTAATAACGCACGTTAAATTATTTCCGTTTTAACAGAGCGTGCCATGGAAACAAGTGCACTTAAAACTAATTATTATTTATTTAATATTTAATTATTTATTAATTATTAATTAAACTATTAAGAATTTATTAAATTATTCAAAATTAATTATTTTAAATTTATTAAACTTTAACTCATTCCAATGTATTCCTGGGTTTCAGTCAATTTTATTGTTTATTATTTAAAATGTTACAAATACGTTTCGGTGTCTTTATCCACCATCATCAGTTTGTGTATATAGTTGCTACCAACTTCACATTTGACTGGTCACTTTCAAGTGACAGTCACTTTCAAGTACAGTCAGGAAAATATACAAAATTAAACTTTAACGCCCTGTTTAGATCAGTTATTATTGAGTTTTCGCAAAAGCGTTATGGGAAGTCAATGATATAATAATATAAATAATAGTAATTACTTATTTTTGCTGTAGAGTTGCCCCATTAAGTATCGGTCGCACCTTTTCCGGCGACCCTGTATAATTCACGCACACAGAATTAAGTCTAAATATCCCAGAAATAAGACTGAGTAAGAATCATTAAACTGAATGTACACTTGCAGGGCAATTCAAGATGCTACACGTCAAACTTGAATAAACCGAAGTAATACATCAACTAAAAATATAACATACAGAGTGATTCAAAATTGGCGTTATTCTATTTAAGGAGTTATTGGGGTATATGTGGACATTTCGGAAAAAAATTGGTTTAGAAAAATGAGCTTATTTCTTGAAGACAACAGCATTGAACATTGAATAGTAGTGCAACATCTGCAAGAAATTGCGCAGTTTTGTTATAAAATTTGAAATAATTTATTTTGAAACTGAATTTTTCTCGGAGAGAACCGGATTTGAAAGTGCTATCACATACATTTTTGCATTTTTTTTTTTAATCCCGTTATATCTCCACAGAAGGAATCCGATTTTGGAGCACCCTGTAAACGTTTAATTTTTCTTCATACTCGACTTCTGTTTACCTAGCAGTTCACATCAATTTGGTGTAACCATTAGAAATATCACCATCAAACGATTAACAGATTAAAATGTGAATTGATTTGGAAACGATTAGACGATTATGGCATCGCATTAATGACACATAATATGAATGAACTAAAAAAATAAATTATCCTTCGTTAATATAATGCGAGCGAAACGTTAGATAAGATGTGATGAGCCGGCAACGGTGCATCTTCGGGCCGGGTAATCTCCGTCATAAAAATCGCATAAGATATGCATCTGGCGACAATAATCAAAATTTTCGGCTATTTAGATGGAATGATGTGGGTGCATCGAGATACCAAGCTGCCCAACCCCAAAATAGTGTGATTCGGGGCGTACTTGCTTGACTTGGGACGCAGGTAACACTGGAATATCGCGATATATAAACACGTGACCGAGATAATTACAAGGCAGTCAGCACATGGGCATTTATTGTGTACTGTTACATTGTCGAGGCACACCACGCCGTCCTCTTCTCTGAGACGATTAGCCGGAAGCATAGACGCACGGGGATTTTTTACTTTTTTTTATTCTCCAAACATGTGGCCGTTTCGTCCGTCTAATGGATGAATTTCGGGATTGCTTAGTAGAGAAATTGCTGAATCATTAAAATTTAATCAAGTGAATTTTATTCGCGTTTGTGATGAGCACATGTTATCTTTTAGATTTTATGGCTGTTTTATATCATATACGCTGATTTGGCTTAAGAAAATTCAATACCAAATGTTTCTGCGGTACAGATTCCCTACTCGTCACACAGATGCCCAATATTGAGGAGCACACCGATCATTGGGAAGTTTTAGAATAAGTGCATGGAGGCATGGTAAGCATTCGCGAATTCAAGTCTAAACGCTCCCTGGCAGTCAAATTTTAAACTACACTTAACGACTAACAGTTGGTTTACTTCCTTTGTTTGCGTTTGCTATTGTGATTTGTTTTGTACAAAGCACATTGTTTTAGTAAACTTTCAAACTAAAAGAAAGTATTGAACGAATTGAAAAGTGTAACCAGCCTACAAGTGAGTAAGTATGATTTTTGATGTTATAGCCTGAAAAATAAAGGTTACAATACAAGATGTCAGGAAGAGAAAATCAACGTATTCATACAGGGTGATTCAAAAGTGGCGTCATTCCTTTTAAGGGGTTATAGGGGCTCACTTGGAGACTACGAGAAAAATATTGCAACCAGCAAAGGGCTAGAGACATTGGACGATTGGCTCCAGGAATTGACGCAGATTGTGGACGCGATAGAGGTGCTCGCGTTCCAGACACAGAGGCACAAGTATTGGAGACAATTGCAGCAGAGCCTTCCAGGAGTACTCGGAGCATTGCACAACCACTGACACTTTCCCAGGCACCGGATAATTGCCCTATAACTCCCCAGAGGAAGGGCCGCATTCCTACCAAGTATGTAAGATACACAGGACACAAGGACACATTAACTCTCTGATCTTCCGAACACCCGGTCCAAATTGAGCAGGAGTTAATTAACCGAATATGAGAAGCTGATCAAAAGGTGATCCCAGACTGCGGCGAAGAGTGCACAATAAAGTGATTGGAGAACAAACATGTCTGGAGTTAAATGGGCAGAACTTCGTCAACCTCTTGTGATTTAACAACTTAATTGTATTTTATTAGATTAATATTAATCATTGATACATAACCTTACACAGGAGATGTTTGTTTACATGTGAGGCGAGTTTAGGTATATCACTCATCTGCCCCAAAAAGGATGGCAGCACTGACGGTAAATTGACAGAGTTATCCTAACCTCAAAATATTTCTATTGCTTTCTCTTTCTTTGTTTTGTGTTTATCCATGGTTACTACAATTTTCAATAATTAAGAAGTAACAGCTATTTGCGTAATGTTAGTTAGGCAGATTACCTTGAAAAGCATCGTTGTCGTAATTCTGATCTAGTTTTTGGCAAATATCTCAGTTATTGATAAGAATTAATTTTTTTTACTATTTTTCCTGTACTCCCAAAACACCCCCAGACAACACTCTCAGAGGAATGACGCCACTTTTGAATCACCCTGCATATATGAAAACAATAAATAATAAAAAGCTATTGGTTCACACAAAATAACGTGTATTGCCAATTTACGACCGATTGTACGTACCCACGACTCCTCAAAAACTAGCGTCGTCCAGTTTCTTTCAGATGGACCCCCTGCCTCCTGATCCGCTATCCTATAACGCGACATTAACAGTTTTTGGAAATCGTGGTTCGGCTTATCAGCGAACTGGTAACATAGGTATATAGTTAGTTTCTGAGTTCTTGGGGATGTCGTCCTAATTTTGAAATTTTCGTTTAGATAAGATGTACATCCATATCAAAAGTGGTAATATTCTTTATTTTAGTTATGTTTCAACGTTTCGGCCGTACTCTGCTGCCTTCCTCAGGGTTTCAGATAATGAATTACATCGAGATAAAATTCCTTACGCTCGCACAATCAGCTCAATATACATGTCAGAGTACATTTTTTTCCACACGCAAAATTTGTCACATTTAAAATATTTAAACTCATATTTCTGGCTTCTCCATGCTGAGAAAAAATGTCGACTTTTCTTTCAGCAAGTTGAATTCAATATTTGAATATATCGAGGCTACAACAGTCAGCGAGTGCCATCTGCTATTATGAGGAATACTACTAGTAATGTCACAAGCAGTTTTCACTTCAATAACAGTTGAGCTACTACTATTCAAAGCAACATAGTTTAGTTACTAGAATATTAGCTTTTGTTTCATGGCCTAATGTGGTTTAAAGTAATAAAGTTTAAATAAATCGCCTACGAAACCAATATCATCCATGGTGTGAAATATTATTGAAAGGGAAATTCAAAAGGCTTTTAGGTTATAAATATACAGGGTGATCCATTAAAAAAATACTTTAGGTTCGATTGCTTTTTTTACGGACCTCGTATACTAATTCGGAAAATGACAGAGTAGTAGTAAACATCTTTATTTCTAAAAAAAGGCTATCGACCTTTCTGCCCTTGTTTAATACATGTAGTCTTAATCTAAATAAAAAACAAATATGAAAATTCTCTTATTCTAGGTTAACAATGTTATTAAATAAACTTTCCAATTCTAATGACAAGGAAAAATTATTTTATTGTCCAGTAGTCAGTTGCGTTTGTAAGTGTTAGAGTAGCGTTGATGTACGGAAACGGAAGCGGGATTGCCTGGTTGGCCTTGTAAGACAAAGGGGATTCTGTATGGTCCAGTTGTAGGGGTTGTTTGTCCATTTTGTCTGTAGATGTATGAGTCTTTCCGAGATCTTTGTCATGTTTGTGCGTTCGTATAGTAGTTGGGTGGAGGGGGAAAATGACAGATTATTCAACAATTTTCATAAAGAAACTTTTGCATAAAACTACCTTGTATCATTTTTAAGTTAGTCCCAAAAAGAGTACATGACTCCTATGCCCTATAAAAGTGTCGAAAATGGGACACTCTCTACATAATTTTATTTGACGTTTATCAGAATTATTTATGTAAGATAAAAATTAATGTCTTTTTAGATTCAGTTGGAGTTGATGTAAACTTTTGAGTCAAAATCAGCAGGTGGAGTTTAAAATCGATTAAAAAGCGAAGAGTATGCCATCTAAAGAGATCGGATTTGCTTGAGAAGAACATCAACGGGTGACGTTGAATTTAATAGCCTCACCCTGTTGCAAACGCATGTCAATCAAAGAAATGTATAAGATCTGATCCAAGCAATAACTATCTCCGAATGGGTTTACAGATTGATAGAGTTTAATATTATCCGAAGAATGTATATCAAAAAATGTAATTCAGCATGCCCTCCAAGATCACCAATATCTCAATATCTAACAAACAGAATGACAATAGGATCGAGTAAATCTATATAAAAAAAGACCCCAGGAATGAACCGCGTACATTACAAATACAATTTTTTTAATTGATGCTTTGAAAATTGATTACCACATACAGTCCCATTTTAAGAGACCCATGAGACAATTTTAAAGCTAAAGATTTTTTAAAGATAGCGAATGATCAAGGAAAGCGCGGATCAAGGAAATCATATTTGCGAAACTTTCTAAGTTACAAATGGATTTGTCAGTACACTGCATTATGATGATATCGATGTAAGTACCAAGAACAGTAGCGGAGACAGTGAATTATCTTTTTCCGCGAAAAAGTATGTAAACATTTTGAAAGTGAATCATAACGTGTTTGCCAGTGCCCGCGCCAATATAGCATATATTTTTAAGTGGATCAGTGATTCGGCATTATTAAATTTAAAATAGTATGTAAAGATGTTGGATACCTTTTATCAATTATTTTTGTATGCGCTATTTCCGTCTGTTCATATTTACTAGAGTCAGTTTTCTAATAACATAACTTGTCTTAATAACAGTACAAATTAGTAGAACTATACGCATGAATAAGTTTCAAGAACAAACAAAAGGAATTGCACTAAAGAAGAATATATTTCCGGGCAACGAATTTAAAGCGCTGCAGTTAAATGTAAGTAGGCATTTTATAATAATTATAAACAGAAGTCTGTTAAATGAAAGTCTGTTAACACAAAAGCAGTCATTATACCTAATATGTTAAAAGCACAGCAAGGAAGTTATAGCGAGATGAAATGGCCGGGTACGGGAGCTAGTAACAACGAGGACTATTCTGTATATTACTCTGGGACATTAAACACTGTCCAGCATGGTGTTGGCTTTATCGTGCACAAACAAGTTGTAACGTGTGTTACCAACTTTGTACCAATATCGGAAAGGATAGCTCCTCTACAAATCAATGCAAGGCCCGTAAATCTCAATCTCATCCAAATTTATGCCCCTACTACAAGCTACAGCAACGAGGACGTAGACCAGTTCTATAAGCAAATATCAGATATCATCAAAGCCTTGCCACAGCATGATATAAATATTATTATGGGTGATTTCAACGCCAAGCTTGGAGAAGGACGAACTGAAGAACGCATTGGAGACTCTGGACTGGGCGAGAGAAATGAGCGTGGCGATACTCTGAGTACACATTCGCAGCGGGACATGATCTGATTGTAACCAATCCATTCTTGCAACACCATCCTAGAAAATTGTACACGTGGAAATATAAGGATATAATATTTTATATCCTGAGGTACGTAACGCCGAATATCTCAATTTTTAATAGCTTGAAGTTCAAACTGACTAGCTTATGTAATATAATTTGTCAGTCTCCAAAAAACTGAACAACGTTCGAGATAAAACTTCTGATTAAAGCGAAAATTTACTGAATATTTAAGTGACAGTGATTTAGAGATGGAAATGGATGGAAACCCATATGAACTTAGAGATCTGGGAAAAATAAAAAAATTGAAAAACTTTTTAAATTTCATTATTTTCCTATGTATTTTTTGACTATGATTATTTACCTAGGGAGAAAAATATAACTCCTCATTAGGAGAATGGAGGGAATATTGGTGATTTATCAGGTAAGTAGTAAAGCAAACTTACTACCTAGAAATGGCTTTAAATTATATTTAGAGCTATTAACGGTTCGATTTAATAAAGGTAATGCTAAAATATATATTTTTCAAAATAGTGCACCAGTCTGAAAATTATTTCATTTTATTAAATTATTATACATATCAGCGGCAACCTAGTCTGATAGACGTATGCATGCACTTTCACCACGTGGTGCGTTTGTTGCTAATTTTATCGCTATGTCAGCAAACAATTCGACAGGCTGTGCGTTATCGTCGGAAAAGCTGCTGAGTTTGTTGCTGAGTTTTTGTTGATGGTTTTAATACAAAAAAAACTAGTTCGAAATGCATCAGCGATGATAGTTTCAAGTTTGAAAAAGTTCAAGATGAAAAATCACCAACATTTGTAAAGTTTCAAGTAAGTGTTTTTTTTCTAATTTCTTACACACTATTGTGATGAAATGATATGTTGCAGTACAGATAGTTTCATAACGATATATAACGGTGGAGCTGCGCCTGAAAACCTTCAAACGAGCTTTCTGATAAGATCTGTGATGCCCACATATCCACAAATAAAAACGTCTATACTTAAAGGTGATCAATATTTCAAACAAAACTAATGCTTATTTACAATTGAGATTTTCGTTTTATTTTCGTATAAACGAGCCGTTAAACAACAACAATGCAATAACCTGATGCACGTTGGAAGCTTATTAACGCTGATTACAAAAGTTATGCCTGGCTCAAATATTTGCATAGAATTGTGGGTAAGACAATTTTTTTATTTCAATACATTATTTATGTTTGCGCTTCGAGTTTATTCCACTGTTCGCGCACAAATCCGACAGAAAAAGCTCAAATGCGTATTCCATTTGATAGACCAACACATTGTTCCTGTTTGTCAGAGAAGATTTTTTGCGTATTTTAAAGAGAATCATTCTTTAAAAATGTACCTAAAAAGAAGCAAAACTTTTTTAAGTTACTACTTAACATTATCCAGCCAATTTAAAACCTTAAATACTTAATATATATTTTAGTGTTTAATTAATTTAAAATTCAGGAGTCTTTCTTTTGGAAAAAAGCTCGAACCCGTCAATTTTTATTTGTAAATGCAATTTTTTCATACCAAATTTTTTTATACATAGTGGTCCAAAATAAATTATTCCAATTTTGTAATATTCATTGAATTTTAAGTACAATTCAGGTAACATAACTCAAATTCAACAGAACTCGAGGCCTTTACGAGAAGTTGCATGAAGAGTTTTGTGACAGCCTTGGATATTGTCAAGCCGCAAATGGCGCACATTTTGAACATTTTCAAAAACATGTTGTTCTGTTTCGTGAAATAAATCTGTCCGTTTCAGGGCTGCAGAAGAAATCGCCGCTATTACTTAATTATTTAGTCATAGGTCCAATCGTAAATTTCTGGGCAACTGTTGAATTTCACTATAGCACATGTTACCCGAATCCGACTTATAATTCAATGAAGAATTCAAAATCGAAATAAAAAGCAGGTGCTTCCATTTGGAAAGAACAAGTTGGTGTAACTTAGTTTTGGGCCACCCATAATTTATACATAAATTTGGTATAAAAAATTGCATTTACATATATCAATTCCAGGACGGGTCCGAGCATTTTTACCTAAAAACAATCCGCTGAATTTTTAATTAACTTTACTTCAGGGACTCACTGTATCACAACACGGTGTGTTGCAAGACACACTAAGGTTTGCAAACATAATTACTGATACTATTTACTGATAAAATAACTTCTCTTGTTTTGGAAATGAATACATTCAAAAAGTATTTAATATAATAATTACAAAATATTTAAATTTATGCATAAATTATAGAAACAACGTTTGGAGTGGATACAGAGCAAAATCCTAATGAAAATTACATTAATTAATTAATGTTGGATCATAACATATCAAAGTTTGATGAAAATAACACCTGAAATGAAATACCTAAAATTATTTTAAATGAACATTACCATCGTTAAATATTTAACGCAGAAACTTGACTTGCTCTTGAAAAGCGACACTGATTTACTTCTTAGGAAGAAATGACATGAAATGAGATAATTTAATAATGAGTTTTGATGGTTTCTGGGTTATCACTAGCAACAGTAGCGATTCTTTCGGCCAGGATGCGTTTACGACTTTTGCACAGTCAATGTTATAACCAAAATGAATGAGGGATATACAGTGTGTCCAGTATAAAATGATGTACATGGGGATATTGGAAACCGTTAGAGTTACAGGGTGGACCAAATGGGGAAAAAGTTGCGCAATCAAGTGCCTTTAAATAATCTGTCATCAACTTCTTTGAACTCCGAATAGCAACGGATATACAGGGAAAAAAAGAAAAAAGTGCGTTTTATAAAATCCTTTATATCGTTTTTATTATAAAAGATACAATAACGAAATTTTCAGGGTGGGGGTAAGAAATGAGCGTGAATTTGAAAATAAAGTAAAAAATAATCTAGGCCCACTATGTTCAATGAGGCCGAAGTCAACTTTTGTTTTTCTTATGGGCGCCATATTGAATTTCTGCATTTTTAGATTCCCCTTTAAATATGCTCTTCAACCATGTATAACATGTTTATGTTCGATCAAGAGAAATAATTAAAATTAACAAAATTACGATTTAGTGGTAGTAGGCATTGATATTTCTATTAATTATTACTTTAAATTATTATTGTTCATACATCGAACACCGCAAAAGAACAAGTAACATTTTAGGATTAAAGTAGGTGTTCAAATAAGCCACCGTTTTCTCGCACGCACAACGTACATCGTCTCATTACTGCTTCACAGGATTTTCTGATCATTTCTGGGGTAATTCTGTTAACAGCATTGCCCCATGCAAAAAAATCAAGCGGTGTTGTGTCAGGGGATCTCGCAGGCCATCTTACTGGTCCCAGGTTGCTATCCACCTATTGGGAAATTCGTGATTTAAAAATTCTGTGATAATACGTGCATTATGTGGCGGCGCGCCGTCTTGTTGGAAATACAAGTTTTGCAGGGTAGCTACTGGAACATCCATAAGTGCTTCCGCTACGTTAGTTTGTAAGAGGTTCATATATCTCTCGGAATTTAAGTTCTCATTAAAAAAAATGGTCCAATCACGTGGGTACCCACAATACCTAACCAGACGTTAAATCCAATCCTAACTTGGTGCCTAACTTGACGAACTAGCCGTGGATTTTCATCTGACCAAAAAACGGTATTTTTACGATTAAATAGTCCACATTTAGTAAATTGCCTCTCATCTGACCAAAGGACTTTTAAGGAAAAGTTTGGTATCTCGTTATTTCTTTGAATAAACCACTGACAAAATGCCATTCTTCTAATCGCATTGCCATTCTGAGTCCCTGGCAGGACCGTTCACGATAGGGGTGATATTTATAACGCTTTAAAATACTATTCGCCGTTGACCGCGCAACACCTGTTGGGGCTTCAATTTGTTGTAAAGACGTACGAGGTGTCTCAACCACGCTTTGCATTACCAAATTTTCTTTATTTTCGTCTGGAAGTTTGTTTTTCTTTACCTTAGCAAAACTCTCGTAAGCTACAAGGTTGTCTTTCAGACGCCTAAACATAGTTCTACCAGGTTATCGCCTTTCTGGATATTTATTTAAATAAATTTCTTCAGCTTTCGCTTCATTTTCATTCATTTTTCTTCATTCATAATTTGAAAAGTGATTCATTTTGAAACACACAATTAATTACAAACACTTGACACTGACAATAAATTCTACTTTGACAGTTATCTAGGTAATTAAAACACACAACAAACGTCACTATGGGGAAATTGAGGAGAAATATCAATGCCTACTACCATAAAATCTTAATTTTGTTAATTTTAATTATTTATCTTGACCGAACATAAACATGTTATACATGGTTGAAGAGCATATTTAAAGGGGAATCTAAAAATGCAGAAATTCAATATGGCGCCCATAAGAAAAACAAAAGTTGACTTCGGCCTCATTGAACATAGTGGGCCTAGATTATTTTTTACTTTATCTTCAAATTCACGCTCATTTCTTACCCCCACCCTGAAAATTTCGTTATTGTATCTTTTATAATAAACACGATATAAAGGATTTTATAAAACGCACTTTTTTCTTTTTTTCCCTGTATATCCGTTGCTATTCCGAGTTCGAAGAAGTTGATGATAGATTATTTATAGGCACTTGATTGCGCAACTTTTTCCCCATTTGGTCCACTCTGTATCTTTAACGGTTTCCAATATCCGCATGTACATCATTTTATACTGGACACACTGTATAATGAACAAAAAAAGATGTAAGTAGTGAAAATGTTTAAGAATACTTAGGATCAGACGTCACACTTTATGGTTGAAAGGTCTGCCTAAAAGTGTTGGGTAATCACTCTGCATAAAGGGTGGCATTTACAAAAAGCACCAGCTATTAATTTTTTAGCTTAAATGACTGACATAATTTTATTAGGTACAGACAATTTAGGGTGGCTCTTAATCACATATGTGATTTCGTTTGATGATATTTTTTTAGTCTCGCCCTTTAGATATGTTCTATTACGTAAAAAAAGCATGCCGTAGCGTTTTTTTAAATGTTTACTGGTGCCACAAAAACCTTTTAAGTTGAAAACGAAAATATTTTGAGGAATTATTTATTTTCTTTGGCGAGCTCCCCACCTTCACGTTGATGACACGTGACCCATGCGTAAAACGAGTTAACACAAGTCTGTCTTTTAGGCATGGGTAACACAGTGAATTTTCAGGAGTTGGCACAGTGCTTCGCAAATGGCTTAGTAACAACGGCGCACTAACTCACCGCTGCGGCCACTTACTTGGTAAAAAAAAGGTTACGCATAAAAAATAAGGCGGTTTAGGTAAAATTATTCCAGTCTCGGGTTTCGTAAAACTTAGCTATAGCTTTAGCCTACCGTTTAAATGTAAATGAATTAATGAGTTATAACTCATCAAGCAATGAGTCTTAACTCACCAACTCATAGAGCAGCACTTGGGTCATGTAAAGTTAAACTTACGTGAAAGTGCAAAGTTAGCCATTAAGAAGTTGGCTGTATACTGGCAAAAAACAAGAATTCCTATAAGGGATAAACAACACTGCATAACTAAATTGGAAATATTGTATCAAAAATGGAGGGATTTACGAAAGTTAGCTAAACGTAAATCGGAGACTCAAAGAAAAAAGTTGATACTTTCCTTGAAACACTAGACGACCTTTTTGATATTGTTCACAATGATAGGATGGAAATCATAAAAAATCGAGAAGATAAAACATTTTTAGTTCTACAAACGCAAAAAGGACGACTTGGATGAATGCTTGGGATTGGTTTAAAGATAAAGAAAAAATCAAAAAAAAAAATGTATCAAATTGAAAGATCGTAAAAAAGGACTTACGTGGAAATGGAAACTTTGGGTAACTAAATTTTTAAGATGACAATTTCTTATATAGTTCTATTTTTAGAAAATTTGGAACTAGATTTTTCCGGTGATGTTTGAAGATATAGAATCTGAAGAACAAGCCCGTAAGCCTAGTTGTTCAAACCCGATGGTCTCAAAGATTAACATCAAAACTTATCTCTGCCTTGGACAAACGTAAAATTAGTGACCGTCACGCAGTTCATTATCCAGAACTTGCTGCCGCATGAGAACTTGCCAGAACTCATGGCTAAAGGATTTGAGCTGCAGTTTCCAGAGCTACAATTGCAATTTGGATCGCCTACCTTCGGCAGGAGAGGGCGTGATGAGAAGAAGACGCAGTTCATATAATAATTTCCACTACGGAAGCATTAGATGTGAATGTTTTCCAATTAATTATAAACCGATCAACGTTGCAACGTAAAAGAAACGAGTTTAGGGTAAACAGCACAAAAGAACTTCGAAATATATTTAAATTATATGAAATGGATCGCTCGTCGTTCATTGGGATGGAAAATTATTACGAAGTTTAACTGGAAAAGACTAAGTGGACCGGCTAAGTGTTAATGTGTCTTTTCAGGAAGTTACTCAATTACTTGGCGTACCAAAACTAAGACCTGGAACAGTGGGAACAGTTTAATTCAGTGGGGTTTTGTAGACAAAGTACAAAGCCTTATGTTGTGATACTACCGCTTCAAATCCAGGTCCTATAAATGGTGCATGTGTCCTATGGGAACAGGCAATGGATTGCGACCTTTTGTACTTGCCATGTCGACATCATATTTTAGAATTAGTACTACGGAGCGTATTTGAAACAAAACTGAAAACCCCTACATCTGGACCAGATGTTTCAATTTTTAAAAGGCCTAAAATAGATTCCTCAAAATTATGATGATAATAATAGTATGATAACATTTTTTTTAATGTTTGGATTGAGTATTTTATCAAAGAAAATTAGTAATTTTGTATCATCTGAAACATTGAACCTTTTCAGAAGATTTGATTTATCAACTGATTTCTTAAGTGCCCCACTTCACAACTGGGAAGTCCGAGAAGATTATCGAAAAGGGTTAAATATTTTTAGTTGTTAACGATGTCGCAGAAAGGGGAATAAAGTAAAATACAAAAGTATAATAATATTATAACAAAAGATAAAAGTCTAAAGCAGTTTCTTTTACAAGTTGTGAATGATTATCATCAAACTTATCCAGATTTTAAGAAACATATATTTTTCTTTTATATCTATTATCTATTTTTTATTTAAATTGCGTACTAAAATTATCATTTCATTTTGCAGTAGATAAATATTTTATAATAGAGTAAATAAAGGACTTATTCAATATAATAAAAAAAAGTTCACGATTTCCTAAAAATACACATCCACATTTTAAAATTGTCCTACAGGACTAACTTTTTTTGTTATCGTTCTGGGAGGTGAGCTAACCCTAAAATTCGATGGTTCAAAATTAAGGGCCATCCTAATAGACATACTTATTTATTATTATTAAGTGTTAAAAAAATCATGGATTTCTATAAGACGTCGTAAGCTAAAAGACAGTAAGTACTTTCAAATTATTAAGCAGAACCACTTTTATAGTTCTAATTGCTTATGGGGAGATACCGAGAGTACTAAAAAATTACTGTTTCTGTGGTTGAAAAAGAAAAAAAAGAAGCAAAAGAATGTCCAATAATTATAACTATTGCAATAACTATAAACAAAATAAAAATGTCCCTAACTGACAGCTACTGACTGTTTTCTAGTGGGTTGAAAAAAGCACAGATTAGTTTTGGCATTAAAAGCTAATTCCACTTTGAATAATTGCGAAACTAGTTCGCTTTGCGTATGCGGAAAACATCGCTTTAAGTTATATCAACCATCATTATTGACTCGTTATAGAATATGCTATTATTTTCAATATTTAAATTGCAGCAACTGTGTAAAATCATCCTATCTAATGTTACGGCCAAATATGAATAAAATTTTATGCTATGAATAAAATGTGCAGCCATTGTTTATTATTTCTTTCTAAAAACGTTTCGGTGTCTTTCCACCATCAGTTTGTATGTGTAGTTGTCGATACCTTCAGTTTTGGCATGAAAATGGCATGAATTTGGAGCTAAACCCGGTTGACAAGAACTAATGGGTTCGAAACGTTACGACCAAAAATCTAAACTTTAGCAAGGCATTTTATACTGGGAATGTGAAAAGGCTTTTCTTTTATTTGGAAATGATGCTGACCAAATATTTTTAATTAAAATGCAAAGTTGAATCGCAAAATTACTATGTTGTTTTAATTAAAAACCAAACTAAGAGAAGTACCGCATTTTGGGGCCCTTGTGTACTCCATTCTTTAATAATAACATAGCGAAGTGAATTTTTTGGTTTTAGCTATTTTAAAATATTTTTTTTAATTTTTGTTGAAAGTGGTCAAACTTTTAGAAGAATTAGTTGCCAATAGACGACTATGTTTTCAAGAAATGCTAGACAAAAACTGAATCTTTTCAGATCCATCCTAACGGAACGGAATTAAGCGGCCGTCTGGCAGCGCTGGAGGATTCCCTGATGATTTCATGTCTTGCAGAGAAATTGAGGTTAACTTTACTCACCTTCTTCATGATGCCAGTTTTTCGCTTGGAAAATGTGGTGTACCGCCGTAGTTTGTTTTCAATATACTCCATCTTGATCTTAACGCGTCCTTTGGTCTTTTTGCCATTACTGGGCGGAGATTTTTTCGACTGAAGCGAACTGTAAGGCTCGTCATGCATGTCGTTTACACCGCTAGAATCGAACCCCATACTGTGTTGAGGAGTAATTCCGCGATCATCGTAGCACCCGTCCGATTTAAGTCCACCCCGGGTGCCACAGGCACTAGACACCATGGTGTGCCGAGGTGAAAGTTGTTGTAAACTTGTGGACGGCCGGCCCAAACCTCCACCATATATTTCGGGGGGTGATTCTCCGCTCAGTAAGTTCATACTGTAGCCTAATTGAAAACGGGAATCTCTCCCGCCAGGAGGCTCCATTTCGCACCACAGCTTGGGAATATAAACAAACACACGTCACAGAAAAGGAGCGTAATAAAATACGCAACTACGGAACCACAGCTGAGGGCACGAACGATTAAACGGTTTCGTTCGCGACACTACAACGAAGACTGTACCGCCCAGCGCTCTCCTACGGCCAATGCTTACACTATGAATATGCGCAGGCGTCTATATTAGACGTGCCGTGCCGTTCTATCTTTTACGCACTAATGAACTATCGGCGCTCCTTGTTTTGCAACTACTTTCGCACCAGCTATCGGTAACCTGACCTAACAAGCCTGTAGTTTTATTTAGTTTAATGGGAATATCCAAAAATATACTAAAATTTGCTATATTTTTAACTGACATGCAGTTCCCCTCGCCTCAAATCATGCTATCGTGTACAGTAATCACCAATAGCTACTCCGACTCTCCCACAATCGTTTGATAGTAGCGTAAAAGTGGGATGTAATATTACATACTCTGGGACAGCCCAATGCCATATTTAGAATCGAGCCATGCCATACAAGGCGAAGATATCCCTAAATGGTGAAACCAAATCCCTCCTTCATTGTCGGCATGGTGATCAAAGAGGTATTATGCGTGTGTATTGTGCACGCGTAAATTTTTCTTACGGTGGCAGCACCCGCTGTGCTACTGGGGATTTTCAGCACCCACTGTCATCTCACTACACACTTTAACCCATTCAAATATTAAATTATAATTTCTTCAATTTTAAATATATTTTTCTAGGTTAATAACAATTTGACGGCTCTTAATCGTGAATGATTTTTTAATAGAAATCACCTATTTGGAAGAATACTTTTATTTAAAACAAATTACTTCAATACGCATTAATTATGTTTAAACACGTCAGCAGATGTATGGTCTCGGCACACAGTAAACACTAAATATTATGTACAATGTGATAATATTCCTCAAAAGTATATGGCTCTATGTTAACTCTACTTGTTAATCAAATAGATGTTATTAATATTTTTCCCTAGAACTTGTGAATTTTCACGTTTACATTGAAAATTAAAGAATTTTGATGATAAGTCGATGTAGTGTTTTTATGATGATATTTTAATTAATTAGGTACTCGTTGTGCTACGAAAACTTGTAAATTAGATAATGTTGAAGTAACTTTTTAAAAACATAATATGTTGTGTATTTTTTCCTGACTGTACTTCAATTTATTTCAAAAATAAATATTTCTGACAATGTTAAGAAATTCTTTGAGCTGAATGTGTTTTAACATTTTCTCAAGAGTGCAGATTAGTAATAATAATAATATAAACATTTTTATATTAGTGGAGTTTTCTAAAAAGACTATGACGAATTTTAATATAGGTATGAATCACCGTTCCGTGATATGCAACCTTTAGTGTGCCTACCACAACAGCGCTTAGCCAAGACTAGCTCTCATAACTAGCAGATGACAACCTGACGTGTATGACCTCAAGGTGATTTTTATATGACAGGTTAGCATCTAATTCTAACTGCAAGCCTATAAGCTCGTTCACACGGTGACATTAATGGCGTGATATCTAATCTATATCTATATCTGGTGTCATTAGATGTCACGGCAATAATGTCACCGTGTGAACGAGCTTTAAGAGTCTAGTATATTTACTAGTTGACACGAGTGTTCTAGTTTACGAGTTACACAATTGTACCTTTGAGCTTTATATATGCCGGAAATTCTAATAACTTTCTACTAGTTTGAAAATAAACGCATCGGTTTTTATCGTTATTTTCAGTAAAATTTTTATGGTAACACTATTTTTCTAAACCCCGAAAATTATAGTTACACAAATCTTCTAAAGAGTCTAATATCGTAGTATATGTCTGTAAGTTCATATCAGCAGCATAGTTAAATGGCTGGCAATTTTTAAATACTTGAAATACTATTTTGGAAGCTCCTCTGATTCTTCGGAGAGAACTCCTCGAGTGCCATCGGACATTTTAACATTTTTCTTTTAAGTCTCCAGTTTTTACAAAAGATGATTGAACACTTATCGGTCGTTAGTTTAGATTTTATCCTTGTAACCCTTTTTGAAAATTGATTTAACCATTGTGAACTGCAGGTCTGTAGAAAAGAACCCTAATTTTTAAAGATTTTTTATTATAAGTTCAATAGGAAACCAAATTCATTCATACGTCTTATTGCGAAAAAAATTGGCGCTTTATCTTTACCGCGAGGTTGATGTGTTAAGCATATACGAGCAGGATTGTCAGTTTTTATACAGGGTGTCCCTGAAATAACTGAACAACGCTTAACCACAAATTCTTTAATTTTAAGACGATCTAAGCAACTTTACCTGTACCCAACAGGACGCCAAAATTCTCAGATTAATATCGTTTTTCTCAAATAAATTCTAAACGCCTATATGGATTTTTACAAATTTTGGAATGAGCTATTACTACATAAATTGACGTATTTTGACGTAAGCGTGATCTGTTTTTAATGCGTGGAAATGGTGCTTGGTTCTTTTGCAATTTTTTAAATTTTTTTACCCCCTGTACTAATAAGTTTACTTTTTTTCTGCTACTAGCTGATTTTATTTTGGAACTTTTCTGCCTCTTGTAAAATTTTTGTCTGACCTACCGTTTCTGTACAAATAATTATTTGCGATAACTTGCAATTCAGATTTAATTTAATTTAATGCAATTTAATTATTCTGAATAACTGAACTAATTTAGTTATTTTAATTAATGTTGAAAATGGTGACCGTTTTCCAGAACATATAAATAAATTCCTTTCAAAAAACTGTACTTTGGGTATGGTATCGGGCTTGTTTTTAAAATAATCTGCATTATTGAAATTTCTTTCCAGTAACTCGGCTTCTGTAGCGACGGGTAAAGCAATCAGTTTTGATTTAAGAGAGTTCCAACGAAAAAAATCTAGCGGCGTTAAACCGTGTGATCTTGGTGGCCAATTTATGGGTGCGTCGTCGCCTCTTTAGATCCATCAATTAAGAGTGTTTCATTTAAAAAGCTCGCGATTAAAAATATTCGCCAATGTTTGATGGTTTGTAATTCTGCGGTTTGGATATTTGATACGATAAACTCTGACACTCATGCGCCCATTTCCTTTACCTAATCCATATACTAGAAGCATTTCAACTTTCTCAGCGATAAAATAATATTATATTTTAGAGAAACAAAAAATACCAAGTTTTCGGCAAACTCCGGTTCAACTTCGCTCAACACCAAAAACAGTAAAAACTATCGGTTTATCAAATGTACCAAATAATTTGTTTAAGCTAAGTCAAGCATTGTTTAACAAGGAACAATAGATTTGCAAACAGAAACAAATTTGTATAATTTTTGTCGCAAGAATGATGATCTGCAAGGTATTGTAAATATTTTTTTTGTCCAGAAACTGCATGTCTGATGAAAATTTTACAAGAGGCAAAAAAAATTCTAAAGAAAATTAGCTAATATCAGCAAAACAATTAAATTATTTGTACATGGGGTAACAAAAATACAAACATTTGTAAACGAGCTAAGCATAATTTTTAATATTTTCCCGCATTAAAAAAAGATCACGCTTATTATTGTTAATTTCCAAATTTCCAAAACTATTTGGAAAAAACGATACTAGTTTAAGAAATTTGGCGCCCTGCAGCGGCAAAATGAAGCAACATTGGATATATGTAAGTTTGCTTAGATCGTCTTATTTTCGATTAATTAATTTATTGAATTGAATTGAATGGAATTGACAAATTAAATACAGATAAAAATGCTTCAAAGTCTCCATTTCGTGGTCGGTAGGAACAACCTACTACATACATTTGAAAAAAAATACCCCAAAGTAATTAATCTTCTTAAGGACCACGAAAACTAATAAACTGTGACGTAACATTATGGTCCGCGAAGTAATAGTTGCGATGTAAACCGCCCGCACATTTTTCCATGCATCATGCATACATTTTTGAAAAATCCGTTTGAGGAAAATATCGAGCAAGTTGGTAATCTCATGGGCGAGTTGAAGTTGAGGTTTTGTCTATAATTTTTCCATAATTCCAAAAATCAGTACTTAAGTAATTTATCTAGCTAATTTCCACCTATTACAAGTTCTTGAATCAAATTAAAGTCTATTTAGCAAACTATGACGTAATTGCTTAAAAATTCTACTTTAATTTACAACATTGTTTAATTTTTATTGGTAGGTCGAAGACTACTTGATTTTGAGGTTTCAAGTTGTAATACGAGGCCTAGCTGAAAATTTTACCACAGCAGTTTCTTTCCTTAGAAATGACCAAAAAATTGTTTAAATGTTTTTATAATTTAGAAATACGATGTTGAACTAAAAACTATTTTAATCATTATGTAGCTATCTATTACAGTAGGTCGATTTGGACAAAACTTTTCTTAAATTATCATAAAAACTGTTTTTTAAACTTTGAGACGCTGTAAGTTTGTTGGGAAACATGTGCGACAAAAGATTTTTTTTACTGAAAGTTGACTTTATGTACGATACTCTTTGGTGCTGGGGCGCCCTGTATAACACAACGTGACAACAACTGTTGCCGCAGCTCTAGAATTTCTTTTGTGAACCTACAACCTCGAACCTTTTTACTTCAACTTACTGTAAATTTATAAACTCTGAGTATCTAAGAATTATTTTTTTCAGTGAGATCTAGCTGTTGGTAAATAAAGTGTTAAGGCAGCTTTAACTATTGGAAATCAAAATAAACAAAAAAAAAAAACAATTGGGAAACTTAAGTCTGAAGCTTACTTTAAATTTGAGGCACGTTAAAAATGTAAGATCCAAGATGTTTCCAACTTGTCACACAAGAACCCTTAGACTTAAACTAGCAACTAGAACTTAAACTAGCAACAGTAAATAATAGACAACCAATTCGAAATATTTATATCTTAACAGCGACTACCTTGCAAGAATCTAAATGGAAAGATGACGAATATTTGCGCAATGTTTATGTTCCGGCACACCACCAAATAAGGCGCCGTTAATTTGAATTGAATTATGATCGATTATATTATATATATATATATATATATATATATATATATATATATATATATATATATATATATATATATATATATATATATATCTATATATATATATATATATATATATATAATCGATCATATTCAATTCAAATTCTGTTCTATTAATAACTAAAATATAATGTAAATCTACTTTAAATATCCTTTAGAGATGTCTGAAGATAAAGGTTCTTCAGGGAATAATGCTGCGAAACTAAATACATATATAGACTTCTCTCGTATCTTTATGAGAAGTAACTTTGAAAACTTTATATAAATTATCAAAACCGCAAAAACGCCCGAAGCAGTTTACAACCTAACCACGTGTATCCACCAAATCAGGAAGTGTTTTGATTTGAATAGTACGAAGGTGGACCCGGTAAACTACTTCTTCATCTAATGTTGACGGAAATGGTAGCCGGCCTTATACGTTTGAGTTTGTTTTTGGACTAATATAGCCTTAATACTGTCACTTATTATACTACAAAACTTGTCGACTATTAGCTTTAGTCTGAGAAATAAGGAAACTGGAATTAATCCCATTTTAAATCCCTGTTGTCAGATCAAATATTCAAAGAAATGTTGTGTTTTATTGAAGCCCATTTGTGATTAAAGACTAAAATAAGATATGCGATATACGAGCAGTAAAATTTCTTATTAAAATATGTTTTTCTAGGGTTGGAACCTTCGACAATCACATAACTTTTAATCTTCCTCCGAAGATGGTAGCATAGGTGCCAAAAATTGAGTCAGGTTTAATACCAAGTTTCGACAAAGTGGTTAAACGTTAGTAATTTATCGTGATTGTCGAAGGTTCCAACCCTATAGATTATTTAGTATAGTTCCCAGGTACCTATATGTATTGACTTGTTTAATGTGTTGGTTATTAGAAGATCTTCTCGTGGTATATTATTTTTGCTATCACCATGTATTTGGTTTTATTTATGTTTATGAGCCCGTACTCCTGACTTACCTCAATCACTCTTCTCATAGTCTCTTGTAGGTGTTCTAGACTTTCTGCGATGATTACGGTGTCGCCAGCATACCTTAAGTTATTTGGACATTTTCCATTTAAAAGTTGTTACGAGCAAATATTTTGCCGTAAACCTCTTAATTTGTTATCGACCTCGGTATGCGTTTTCAAGTTATTTGCCAAGCAAATCTGTTTTGGTTTTTTCATCATAGAGTTAAATTTTGGCTGTAAAATCCGAATTGAACGAATTTGGCCATTCTTATCGCGGTGAAAGGAATGTTTAGCAGATTGTGGGATCACGTGTCCGTTAGGGACAATGAATTTTCTGATTTTTGATGTATAGGTGGTGTAGCGGTAGATTTTTGGTGGTTGAAGAATTAATTAGGCCGTGACGATCAAATCGACAGGTCGAGTTTTGAGTTTCTTCCGCAGGGTCGGGCTTTGAGTTTTTCATTGTAGTCCGCGCTACCGCATGGGCGGTTTTTTGAGTTTATTTTAGCATCAAGATATTCCTTGATGATTGCATAAATTGCAAGAAACATTGCTATTCACTGGGAAAAGAAAGTGTCCAATCAGCTGATTCGGAATTTTGGGACACAAGGACCGAATAGACGAATCCATGATGGCCACCGTGACCACGTGTTACTGATCCGAGATTCCTGGAGCAATTCAGAACCAGCTCTTTTGGGGACCTCATAGTGATTATTGGATTTTTTTTTGACGTTGATGCTGCCTCTGGTGTTTTTTTTTTGGTACAAGTTGTATGCTACTTGGAACATGCTGGCGCCCAACTTTTTGTGTCCTTTTTTTATCAGCCCATTTTTTTATTAACATTCATCCTGTACTGAGTAGTATTTATTAGTTAATTACTTTTGCTGGAACACTTAAGTTCGACTACATTCTAACTCAGTTTTTTTATTTTTGACTTTAATTGTGATTCTCAGTCGAACCTGAGTGATTTCCTTTTATATTTTGTCACCCTTTACTGTGGATTTTTTTTTGATTTATGATTACGACCGTTCCTCATTGGAAAACCTGCGAGGCTACTGACTGAAGAGATCACTCCAGCTGGTCCCCCTCTGGATCCTTCTCCTTCACCATCTAGGCTTGATTGAAGTTAAGGTATCCATAGGATAAGGGTGTTACCAAAAATATCCGAGTGATACACTCTCGCAAAATTTTTATTCTTTGAATAAAAAAAAATTGTCAATTTGTTTTCAAATACATCAGTTGTGCAGTTGAATTCGAGTGTGCGTGATTTTGTGTTGTCCATTGAGCGTTCAAAATATTGCTTACTAGCCGCAAAATACTAGCTCAAAATACTCACGCCCGAGATAATATCAGTGTAATAAGAAATTTAAAAAGTAGAGAAAATTAAGTATTCCTGTGCTAATGTTTTCTAGGGCTATATTAAATATATGTTAGGAGTAGATATTGAACAATAACGGCGACAGAACTCACCCCTGTCTAACTCCCCGCAATACCTTTTTTGCTTCACATCTGTCTCCATCTACGCCCATGCAAGTATTTTGATTCCATTATAGATGTGCGATTATCCTCAAGTCTCGGTCGTCAAACCCCACCTGTTTTAGTATTTCCATAAGTTTATGATGTTGCACTCTGCACTGTCTGCCTTTCTTTAATCCACAAAACAGACATACACATCACAGTTAACACCTCGACATCTCTGAATTAAAACTTGGATACTAAATAGCGCTTCTCTTGTGCCCACCGCATTTTGAAGCCCGAACTGTGTTTCTGACACGTGCTCTTCACGTATTTTGTGATATATTCTTCTTTCTGTGTATGAATTTTAAAAATGCATTTATCAGAAGACTCATCAGACTGTTCCTTCTGAAATCTTCACATTTCCTTGCTCCTGGTTTCTTTGATAATGTTGTGAATTCTGACTCTAACCATTCCCTTGGAATGTTCCCTGTTTCATACATGCTGTTAAATATGCGTGTTATTCGTTTTACGCTTTCATCGTCAAGAAGCTTCATGAATTATGCGTGAAAGTTGTCAGGGTCAGGGGCTTTTCCTTCTTTCATTTGTCTGATTGTATTCCGGACTTCGTCAACAGTTGTGGGAGAGCCTGATTTAATTGACATCGGTAGGAGTTGTGGACGAGTGCCCTTAAAGAATTGTTCAATCTTTTCTTGCTTCTCTATGATAACTTTATTTAAGTTGTTTACTATTCCGTTTGCCGTCCTTTGACTAAAGATTCCCGTTGCTTGTTCAACTCTCTTGTGTACATTAAAACTATCGTGCATATCTTGCAAGGCTTCAATTTCTTTGCAGTTTTCTTGTAGCTTTGTGTTCTTAGCTTCCTTAATCTTTTTTGTAGCATTTTATGTACATGTAAGTATACAGCCGTACTTTTATTTTTCAACAGCCTTCTTTCTTCCATAAACTGTAAAATTTCGTCCGTCGTCCACGATTTTCTCTTTACGTTTTTGTCTGGTTTTAGATGTTTCTCACCAATGATTTCTACAATGTCATTCAGTCTCCTAATCTCTAGGCCTATTTCGTGATTGATCTCACTCACTTCCAATTGCTCTGCCAGTTCTTGTCTCCCTTGAGATTGTATATGTGGATTTTTCAGTTTCCGTATACCATATTTCTTGTTAGTTACCCACACCCGGATAAGTCTTGACAGAAACAAATGGATTTCCGTAGCTCCTGTTCACCAAGATATATTCTAGTTGATTTCTAGCCACGTGGTTGTTAAAATTCCTTGGTGCCTTTTACATGTAAAGTCTTCTTAGCGGTAGTTTATAGAATGTATTAAGCAATATGAGTTGGTCTTCAGTCGTAAATATATTCAATCAATCTTCATGTTCTTTCCTTTCTCCTAATCCATAAGGTCCGATATAGGTCCGGTTCTCCTGTTCGTCCTTGAGCAATCTTCGCGTTGAAATCGCCCGTTATTATTGTCATGTGATGTTTTGGAAGTCTTTTATATGTATTCAGAAGTTCCTCATAGAAGTTTTCTGTTTCTTTCTCGATTTTATCTGCTGTAGGAGCATAGATCTGAATGATATTGGTTGGTGCAGGACTTATAGTAATCTGAAATAATGCTGCTCTTTCCGATATGGGTGTGAAATTGGAAACATAGCTTTTATTAATTTTTCAATAATAAATCCTACTCCACGCTGGTGTTCATTTGTGGCTGTCCCCGAATAGTTGATTTGATATTCGTCCATCAAACATTGTCCTGTTCCTGGCCACCTCAATTGCGTTTTAGTGCTTTTCCTGCCTGGTATAGTATTCTCACGTTCCATGTACATATCTCTGTGACTAACCCGGCAATTCTTAGCAGCCTCTGACCATTTAAGGTCTGCCAGGGACTGAGGCTCATATTTTGCTTGTGCTGAGCAACGAATGATTGTACTAGGAATAAAATACATGATAGTTTTCCGTTGATCTCCATGCGCTCTAACATTGCCTTTTTTCATCTTATTTTATTCGCGCATCTGCTGTCTGATTTTACAGCCATGCAAATCGTCATGATTGCTGCCTGTAGTCAGTTTTGGACAACCGGCTGCCGTTGTCCAATTGTTAGTTTTGGTCAGCCTCGATTATTTTATTTCTTCGGTACCATCCATATCTGGAAGGCGCGTTCCTATATCCGCCACCTGGGGAGGTTCCAATGGAGGATGATCGATGGAGCTAGTCCTCCATCGAGGTTTGATGGAGGACTAGCAACCCCACACGGAAAAAATAGTGTCTACGATCGAAATAAATGTTAGTTTTATTAAGGTATGTTTTACTTGGGGTTTTTGAAATATTTGGAGCTTTGTAAAAATGAGGACCTTTTTTTTAGTATAAATTCTCTACACCCATTTCGAGTTTCTAATTCAAATGCTACCCTGCGCATACCAATTGCAGAAGTTTATTTTGAGGTGATAGAAATGAATTTGGCGTCAGAAGAGAGTACAACTTTTTTCGGGCCATGAAAGTCTTTTGCACAGCATACTCAACATGCTTGTTGAAATGAAGTCGAGCGTCTGGTTTGCATCCCAGGTATTTCAACTCTTTCACTGGCTTGATTGGAGTATTTTGGACCATGAGTGGCGGTAGGATTTATTGTTAGTGACTTTGCGCGAAAAGATAATAAGTTCAGTCTTCCTGGAATTCACCTTAAGTTTCCATTTGTCGAAATACGGCGTCAATGAACTCAGGTGATGTGCAATGCGAGATTTCGCAGCCTGAGCATAAAAAGACAATGCGTAAATAGCCGTATCATCAGCGTATTGTGCTATTTTTATAAAGGGAAGTTTCGGAATGTCTGATGTATACAATGTATAGAGCAACGGCGAAATTACTGTACCTTGTGGTACTCCTGCCGCGATGCGTCTTTTGGCAGAAGTGGAATTCTCCACTTTCACCTGGATGGTACGGTTTTTTAGGTAAGACGCTATAAGGGAAACTAGGTAGAGTGGCAGTGAATGTACGGCAAACAACTTGTAAAGCAGGCCTGTGTGCCAAAGTGTGTCAAAGGCCATTTCCATATCGAGAAGCAGCATTACCGTACTTTGAAGCTTATTAAATGCTGCATAGTTACGATCCTTGCAGTCTGCAGCGTTGTGTTATGTCGTGGTCCAAAGCCAAACTGCTCATCCGGGATTAAACTTCGAAGCTCGGCTGCTGCCTGTAGTCTCGATAGGATAACTTTCTCGGTTTATTTGCCGAGGGTGTTCAGGAGGGAAATTGGCCTATAGGAGGCGGGATCAGTCGGATTTTTGCCTGGCTTTAAGATGGGAATTATTACAGCGTTTTTCCAATCCTGTGGGAAATGCTGCAATTTAAGGACTGCGTTGACTATTTGTTCCATTAGCACAATAGTATTCCGCGGTAAGTTTTTGCCGTCTGGCCCGGGGGTTTTTCGGCTAGGTAGGCGCCGAAGACACGATTATATCTCCGACGGGGTTGTTATATAGAAATGCAAAATCGAGGGTGGTATAGGGTACTTACGTTCTACAAAACAACTACTAACAAAACAGCGGTCAGTCTTTCTATTTCGTTATCCTGAGGGGCTTGTGTACTTGTGCCAAAAAGTCGGCGAGCAGCTCGCACTTTCCACTGGTGGTATTGTAACTCCGCCCCTCTTTTTCAAGAGCGGGGCTTGCTCGTAGTCTTTTCGAAAGCTTCTCGACGGTTTCCGCAAAGAGTTGTCACGGGGGGTGAGGTTGCGTATCTTTTCCGCCCAGGTAAATTTCTTGTATGTGGAAATTTCACGCTGTATGTCTCGTGCAAGCTCTGCTGCCCTTATACGATCGGCAGATTGCCTGAATCGCTGAAAACGCTTCCTGATTCGAATTTGCGCCTTAAAAACGGCATTATTACTTGATTACATGCAGAGAGACGTTTTCTTTCGAATTTTGAGACGTTTTCAGAATATGGTGGAATTTATGGGGGAACTTAGACGCCCAGAGTCAAGTGTTCAGTGCCTAGTTGTGAATCCCAAAATGGCCGCTTTATCTCATTTCCTTACAATCTTTAATGTTAAAAGGTTAAAAGCTATTAAAAATTTGACTTTCTATCGGGTCCCTCAGATATAGTGGTGAAAAACAAGTGGAAATGGGTAGCACATTTTAAAGCGGACTATTCAATATTTGACAGTAGATGCACAAATTTAACATACACAAATAAGTTTTATTTTTCTAGATAATAAACAGATAAGAGGACATTTTGGGCGAGCAACGTGCCCTGAATTCATTTTTATTATATAGCAAAAACTGCCCGATCGCGAAAGGGGTACATTTTAGGCAAATAATAATAAAATGAATGAAAGCGGCTTCTAAATGCCAACACATTGAGGGTGCTAAATTATCAAATACTTTTCTAAGCACGAAATATATTTATTTCATTCTTTCTCTAAAATTATAATGACTATAATTAGATAAAATAAATTGTTAACGTTTCTTATGGGGAGTGCCATGCTTGCTGACATTTTTTGAAACTCGCGTTATTTATAAACCAAACTGGGTGGGAGGAACTCAACCCCAACAACAAGGATGTGATTATCAGACAAGATAATTACTTCCTAATCAAAACCAACCAGGAGGACAAAACATCAAAAATTTTACAACAACTAAAACAGGAAAACACTGTAACACGTTACAAATTACAAAAAAACGATAACCTCCCACTAATCCGACAACAAAAGTCAGGTCACCACCATATTTCACCATCATATTCAGTCGTCGCCACTGGGGTCGACCTGGACATTGAAGACAGCATGTTTCTGGAACGCCTGGAGCAGCAGGGCTTCAGAATAAGGTTCTGCAGGAGAATTATCTCGCGAGAGCGCAACGCACCCACACTCATGATGAGGTTAATAACCGGCGACATATCCACATACGAAAGGTTGATGAGCGACCGTGCGGTTCATTTTTTGGGCCGGCCCAAATTTGGCATTTATGGTGTACACAACCACAGCAATCACGAGAGTGCAGCTAGCCCTAAAATGGGTAGAAAATGACATAAACAACAATTTTTTTTAAAATAAACAAGAAAGATATTGTAATAAAACAAGAAAACAACTTCCTCATCAAAACCAACAGCCCAGAAAATGCCACAAAAACTCTGCAAACTCTTATAGAGAGAAAGATAATAAAGTCTTTCAAACAAGCAAGCAGCACCTACAACACACAAAATAGACAGCTTGTTAGCATACCCCAGATTACACCATCATATTCAGTCGTCGCCACTGGGGTCGACCTAGATATTGAAGACAACATGTTTCTCAAACACCTGGAGCAGCAAAACTTCAGAATAAGATTCTACAATAACCGGCGACATATCCACCTACGAAAGGCTAATTAACGACCGTGCGGTTCATTTTTTGGGCCGCATTTCAAAATCACCGAAAGTAAACCACCAGCACCCGTGCCTGCGCCGTGTGGCAAATGCAACCTATTCAGCCACAAAACTGAAGATTGCAAACAATCGCCAAGATGCAACAAGTGCCAGGGACCCCATCCAACTTCCAGGTGCGAGTCGCCACTGCCAACCAAGTGCGCAGCATGCAACTCAGAGGACCACGCAGCATGGAGCATGAAGTGCCCAAAACGACCGACAGCCCCAATCGTCGGAATCCCAAACGTAAAAATAAAATGTGTAAACAAACGTACGTCCGGAATTGCGGAGACAACGACAGTGGCAAGTAGAATACACACACCCATTACAACACATGACCACATCATAAACAAATTCAAACATCAACTTAACAAGACAAACAATACCAACAGAGACGAACTACTAAAAAAACTACGAAAACAATTTATAGAAGACTTCGACATTGACACCTCCGTTGTTTTCTTCGGGAACCATGTTTACATCCTAATGTTTGACATGCTCCTGCCCGAGGGACGCTCGCCAACTGAACCCTGCGAACAAGTGAGACAGACAGTAACAAACATACAAGATTCAATATGAAAGTACTTTACGCGAACATCAACGGACTTAACAGCAAAAAACCACTTATTTACAATTACATAGACCAAAACGACACAGACTGCTGCATATTTGTAGAAACTAAAACCAAACTAGGACAAACACCAACGTACAGAAATTGGCAGTATATCTATAGGCATGGAAATACCATCAATCATGCCAGGGGCGGGGTCGCAGCTCTCCTAAAACCAACATCTAAACTTGGAAGAGCAAATCCTCCTTCCCTCAACAACCCTTTGAACGACTGTCTACATTTTACCATACCCTACTTAAACGGCCTGATACACATATTTCTGACATACATACACCCACACTCCAACCTAGAACAAAACATACTGACTAAGGCGAGCATCTATAAATATGCAATAATTATAGGCGACTTTAACTTGAACACAAACAAAACGAAACAACTTAAAAGATTTTTGCAAAACTCCGACTTTATAAAACAGCACACCCCACCAACTTTTCTGATGTCCGCAAACCCAGACTCAACACCAGACGTTCTACTGCACACAAGAAACTTGACAAACACCATCAACAACATAAACTTAACCAACGAACTTGGATCCGACCACCTGCTATTATGTTTAACATAGACTTACAACATACGCAACCTACCTCCAATACACCTCCTATAGAGAAAAACTTAAACCTAACAAAGACTGACATAGACAAAGTGAAACAACATATACATGACTACATTCAATCACAAGCACAGCACATTTCAATAGAAACCATACAACAACAACTTTCACTAGCCATAGGAAAATTTAGCCCGGAAATAAAAAATGCTTTCTACCGACATACACTACCCAAATACATACTGAGACTAATAAAACATAAGAGAGAACTGTACAGACTATATACAAACACTCAAAATAACTACCTAAAAAAGACACTGAACCAACTTAACAGAAACATTAAAACTCTGATTGGACAATACCGACAAGACAAATGGCTAGAAACATGTAAAGAAATACAGAAGGACAAAGGCAAAACATACTGGCGAAAAATTAAGAAACTGGCGCAATACAGGAAGACTGGCACTACTGACACAATTGGCGAAAACGGAATAGAACGCTACACAGACAAAGAGAAAGCGGACGCATTCGCCAGACACTATCAAAGGGCCTTCAGCATATCGACAAACCCTAACTTCGACAATGACAACTGGAACTTAATCAACGACTGGTACTTGAACTATTTTAACAACTCACCAAACTATGCCTGCACACTGATCACAGACACAGAGTACGATGAAGCCCTAGCGCACATCAAGAACACTGCTCCGGGGAAAGATAAAATTAAGGCAAAAGTCTTGAAAAGCCTAACTCAAGAAACACACAAACTGATCCTAACTGAATTGAACAACTGCATCACAAATGGCAGAATCCCAGAAACATGGAAAAACGGCTTAATAATCCCTATACCCAAAAATGGACTGGACAATACATAACCGAGCAACTACAGACCAATTACACTGCTTCCAATACTGGGCAAGATTTTTGATGGCATAATGAAGCAGCGGCTTGAAAGAGTGATTGGAGGGTATATACCTACCTAACAATTTGGTTTCAAACAGCATCACTCGACTGTTCATCCGCTCTTTATTTTGGCCAACAATATACAAACTACCCACCTAACTGACAGAAAGACAGCTTGCCTGTTTATGGACATTAACAAGGCTTTTGACAGTGTCTGGCATAGGGGCTTACTATACAAACTATACAAACTACACACACCAACATATCTACTACACACCATAAAGAACTTACTAGAACACAGAGAACTACAAGTACGAATTGACAAAACACTGTCATTTTCTTTTTTCCCTGAACAAGGGCTCCCTCAAGGATCCCCGCTCTCACCGTTTCTCTACAATATATACTGCCATGACATATACAATTACAACTTACCAGACAAAAATCAAATCGACAGATCGGCATACATATTACAATACGCAGACGACACGGCACTTATTGTACATGACAAAACTACTGAGAGAGCAGCGCAAAGACTCCAAACACTAACAAACAACACAATGACATGGTTTTATAAATGGAGACTAACACCAAACGCGTCAAAAAACCAACTTCTGCTCACAAACCACAGACTCAACGCTGACTCCCCTACAATAACTGCAGACGGCCAAACGACACAACCAAAAAACGACGTAAAATACCTTGGAATCACAATCAACCACTTCCGATCAAACACTTCCGATCACTAACCTACAAAGACAGAGGAATTAGCACAAACACCGCCACCAAAATGTATAAAGCTATTTGTAGACCCTTGCTAGACTTTGGACATATACTCATGACCAACGGAACAGAAAGGACAAAACGTTATACACAAACAACAGAACAAATTGCACTAAGACTAATAACACGAATAAGACACCCCCAAAACCCACTACACAACCCCCCCCACCCAACTACTATACGAACGCACAAACATGACAAAGATCTCGGAAAGACTCATATAGCTGCAGACAAAATGGACAAACAACCCCTACAACTGGACCATACTGAATCCCCTTTGTCTTACAAGACCAACCAGACAATCCCGCTTCCGTTTCCCTACATTAACGCTACTCGAACACTTACAAACGCAACGGACTAGTGGACAATAAAATAATTTCTTCTTCCCACTGAAATCTTATTTATTGAATAATATTGTTAACCTAGAATGGGAGAATTTTCATATTTGTTTTTTATTTAGATTAAGACTGCATGTATTAAACAAGGGCAGAAATATCGATAGGTCGATAGCCTTTTTTAGAAATAAAGATGTTTACTACTACTATTGTTAACCTAGAATAGGAGAATTTTCATATTTGTTTTTTATTTAGATTAAGACTGCATGTATTATACAAGGGCAGAAAGGCCGATAGGTCGATAGCCTTTTTTAGAAATAAAGATGTTTACTACTACTACTATAAAGCAAAATTAATAGTAGTAGTAAACATCTTTTCATTATACTGCTTCATTATACATTCAAAAATCTTGCCCAATACTGGAAGCAGTGTAATTGGTCTGTAGTTGCTCGGTTGTGTATTGTCCAGTACATTTTGGGTATAGGGATTATTAAGCCGTTTTTCCATGTTTCTGGGATTCTGCCATTTGTGATGCAGTTGTTCAATTCAGTTAGGATCAGATTGTGTGTTTCTTGAGTTTGGCTTTTCAAGAGTTTTGCCTTAATTTTATCTTTCCCCGGTGCAGTGTTCTTGATGTGCGCTAGGGCTTCATCGTACTCTGTGTGTGTGATCAGTGTGCAGGTATAGTTTGGTGAGTTGTTAAAATAGTTCAAGTACCAGTCGTTGATCAAGTAAAATTAATATTTGAGGAAAATAATTAGTGAAATTGTTGAAATGACAAATGATTTTAAGCAATGCTAGAAAATTAATTCCTCACATTGCTGTTTCAGAGTGAAAATTTCCACTCTTTGTTTGAATATGTTCATTTCATCTTATCATTAAATGGTCCAAACTTTTGAGAGAGAAAAATTCTGCTTCTTGAGCTTACTGCCTTTATGCTTTAGGATCATTTATGCTTTAGGATCATGGCGTAGGGGAACACTGGTACATCACAAGAACAAACATTTGTTGCGAATAGTCCAGAAAGCAACAAAAAATGCTTGTAACTGATATCCTGATTACGTATTTAATAAAATATTCCATCATACGTTTTCTTTTATTGGCCTTATATAAGTTTTTTATTTTATTTATTAGGCCGATAACTGCGGTCCACCGTCAGGGGCGCTAAACGTATAATCAAAATCTATCATCGCCGTTTCAATTCTAAGGAGAGATGTTCTGTGGACACTGGTAGGGACCCTCATGCCGCTAAGGTCTCGATGCGAATAAGGCGAATCTAACATAAGCTCCCACACGGCGTCTTGTCCAGATTGGTCGGCTGCAAACAGCGGCTGTTCTCTATGTTAGAAGCAGCTGATAGAATAATTTGCCAATCCGCTCGGCAAGCGTGGTGTCTTAATTAGCAAACCTCTCAAAAAATGAAATGTGGTACCTTAAAACACGGCTACCCCAGGTGAGTAGAATCCGAGACTCCATCCAAATCCAAATCTCACTCCGAATATTCTGTCAGCTCCAAGGATTCTACCGGGAGGGGCAAAACTTGAGAAAGGGACCACAGGAGAAAAGACCTTTAAAACTCATTAAAACTCTATATATTGCCACTTATAACATAGGAACATTAAGAACTATAGACCAACTAGAGGAGATCGAAGAAGAACTCAACCACATAAAGTGGGATATCATTGGGATTTGCAAAACTAGACTGTCCGGAGAAAAATGTACTACTTGACAGACAGGCCACACTTTATACCAGATCAACGTAAATAAGGACCACATCGGAGGCGTGGTATTTGCAATAAACAGAAACTTTAAACAAGTGATATGTTTTATTATTAACCGAGATATTTCCATAGATCCATATTTCAAGAAACTTTAAATATACCATTACTAAATACCAGGCGATATGCAGCAGAGTCATCTATATTATGACCAACTTAAATAAAACATACAGCCTGCAGATCAGATATGTGCAATACGACAAATTTCACGGGAGAAAGAAAGTTTCAACAAAGTGGTAAAACGTTAGTTATTTACAGATTAAGCGCCTAAACTGACTAAACGTAGTATAGGACGCCTGCAGAAAGGATGGGTGGACGACATCAGGAAAATGGGGGGCAAATATTAATTAAACATAGCACACGACAGGGAGACATACAGATCAGAGAGACCTATTCCCAGGAGTGGACAGCTGCGGGTTGAGTGTGACGATGATGATGACTTAAAATAAAGTTGTAGTTTCTTATTCATTAATTATACTTGTTATGGGATTGGAAACATGAACATGGCTACCGGAAGCCCCGTTGAGGGTTTAAGTAATGACGAAACGTTGGCCCACGACAAATAGCCTTTTTTTTGCCACTACCTATTGACCAATCAACCCAAACTTCACGTGCCTTGCCCGGTTCCCCAGGACGTTGGCGATTACTGTGGAGAGTGCTTCTCTATCTTCTATCGTGGCCCAGATAGACAATTTTGCAACATTTTATTGTTAGCAATCGTCGTTTTGTTCTGGCTCTTTGCAAGACTTTTCGTTGGTCAGCAGATCGGTCCAAGAAACGCGTAGCATCTTTCGATGAATCCACATCTTTAATCTCTCCAATCTATGAAACAGGTCTGCCTTTAAGGTCCAGCTTTCCACCCCACTTAGGAGAACCGACCAATTATAACATCTCAGCATGAGTAGTCGTAGCTTGAGATTGAAATCATTGTTACAGAATAGAGATTTCATTTTTTTAATCGTCGTTCTTGCCACTTCGTTAGGTGCTTTCATCTCGATGTGAGGATCTAAGCTTTATAGTCGTTGAGGCTCAGCCGCGCATTTTCATGTCCCTCTCGGCTGAATACCATACATTTAGTCTTGCTGACGTTAATGTTCAGTCCCTGCTCCATTCCAGCTGCACTTATTTTATTAATTAACTTGTAGACCCTCCATGCTATCGCAGAAAATGTATCGATCACAGTACATATTCTCTTCATATTCTGTGTCCTCTGAAGCTTCATTTAATAATTTATCTGAATATAGGTTAAATAAGAGGGGTGAGAGGACACTGCCCTGGCGAACTCCTCTTCGGATTTCCACACCAGATGTCCCCAGCGATCCCGTCCGAACATCGGCCCTCTGACCCCAATAGAGATTCTGAATAATCCTAATATCCTTGCTGTCCAGTTATTTTTCAGTTTCCAGTTGTTTAATATTTCCATCAACTTTGAGTGGCGTACCCTGTCGAAGGCCTTTTCATAGTCGATGAAGCAGGTGAATATATATCTTCGTTTATCTCTGCATTTTTGAAATAGGACATTGATTCCAAAAAGACCCTCTCGTGTTCCGAACGCATCAAGCATGAAAGTAGGTCAATTCAGGCTAATTAGTCGATAGACTCCGCACGTTGGAGGGTACGTATTTTTGGAGATTGTCACAAATGAATTTAGCCAGTCCTCTGGTTTTATTCTGGTGTCGTAAATTGCGTTTAATAATTTTGTAATTTGTCTGATGTTGTCGCCGTCAATAAGTTTCAGGATCTCTACCGGAATTCCATCATTGATTCCGTCCTTAATGACCAGTAGGGGTGGTCTTTTGTCATCAAATAGATTTCCTGTGTATTTCTCCGAGGTGTTTTTCACTTCTTCTTAGTTAAGAATGGGCTGGTTTGATTCGTCGTAAAGCGTCGGAGTCTGTTGTTTCGTGTATGTTTCAGCTACCTCTCTAATCTTTTGGTGCATTTGGATTAGGTTGTGCCTACTTTCCATTTCTTCCATTTGTCTGCATTTCCCTCTCATCCACTGTTCCTTGGCTTTTTAATTTCTGATTTTACCTTTTAATTTAGCTAGTTATATTTATCCTTATTGTTGTTTCTTCATCAAGGTTAATATGTCGTCATCCATTTTCTTGACTCCTTTTGATGGTCGCAGGTTCTTGGAACATACACTGGTCAAAACACGTTTTAACTCCTCCCAGAGAGGCTGCACTTCTGTATTACTTTTGCTTGTCACTTTGGTCAGCACTGTTGAGTTCTTGTTGCTCAGTTTCGTTCGTTAGAGGATTTTTCAATTTTGCAGTGTCTAGTGGCGCGTTTTTTAGTTTGCGTTTAATGACTCTTAGTTTGCGTTTAGCTTTAGGTCTGCTACCAATGGACATGATCAGAGAAAGCATCCGATCCAGGGTAGGTTGTTATGGGTCCTACTCAGTTTCTAAAGCGCTTATTTATCAATATATAATCTATCTGGTTTCTTACAAGTTCTTGTGTATTGTTTTCGGCAGGCGATACCCACGTATATAGGAGCCTCTTAGGGAGTTTAAACCAAGTGTTAATAACAGCCAAATCTCTTTATTGGCAGAAGTCAAACAATTTTTCGCCTCTGTGATTGCTCGCTCCCAATCCAAAGTTTCCCACCAAGTCTTCCAAGAACCTTGCCGAGCAAGTCGTATAGCTTCTCGATATCATCATCATACTTCTTATCTGCTGTTTGCACATACGGTTGGCCCTGCAATTGGAGCAGTATCAGCTATCGGAGATTGGTGTATAATCTATGACGCAGCTGTCGAAGGCTGTAGAAACAAATATGCCTACACCATTTCGGTGGTGTCGATCTTGAGTGTCGCTTCCAGAGTAGTAAAGGGTCATTTTCCTGAGTCTGGCCAGCGTATTTCACTAACTCCAAGAATATCAATTCTCAGTCGCTGTGTCTCCATTATAACATTGTCAAATTTTCCAGGGGTGTAGAGGCTTCTTACATTCCACGTGGCAATTGGGGTTTTGGACTTTACTATGTTGGGCCGGGAGATTGTTCGCACCCCTTGCCCACTTAAGGGCTGCCCGGGACCAGCTGCCATATTGCTTTAGTTCCTCTCCATAGTAATGTCTTGGGAAATAATTAGTGCGGTAGTTTTCCGTTGCTTTACGCACCGCAGTGTTGTGACCGTTCTGTTGCTTCAACTCCGGCCACAAGTATTCAGTTGTAAGCCTTGCCGATATCCTTTATCTTCAGCCTGAGCCTGATACTGGTGCTGCTACTGCACAACACCAGGTGCTCCTATACAATCCCTAGTATTGGGGATGCCTGCACCTGCACCAGATCCTCCGTTCTGAAGTCCTTCTTCTCCGCTTTTACCGCCGGTGTGGTCTTCTCCCCTATCCCTGGGCAAGGGTAACGTGTTATACCCCGCGATACTGAGTCCATTATAACGTGGTGATAACCTGCTTAAATTAGATGGAACTCTGTATTTTATGAAACGAGTAGATTAAAAAAAATGAGTTAAATATATTTATATTTAATATAATATTTAAAATCAAGAACCAAATGAAAAGAGACAATTATAATTTTAACAAACAACCAGCAGTTTTTATGTTTGCAAGAGCAAACTGTCTTAACGTCAATAACAAATCATCTCAAGGAAATATCTTAATGCATTAACCTCTTTCATCACGATCTATTTATTATCATTGACTAAAGATGACTAGAAAACGGATTAAAGACGCTGAACCCTCCTTAGACCAAATACAGCAGATCTATTAAATCCAAAATTGCTTTATGAAGGACTTGAGCCATAAATTTAAGCAGTGCAAGAAGAATAAGAATGCGATCTTATCATGTAGCAATACTAGTCAATCATCATGGTGCTGATCGTAAATTTACCACTCTTCATGTTCCTTTGTTAAGAACTTCCACTCTTTTCAATTGAGTTTTATTGCCGCACCAGTTCGTTTATGTTATTGTCTCGAGATTTCGGTCTAAAGTGAATTATTTTTCGAGAAATGACATAATAGTAGTAGTAAACATCTTTATTTCTAAAAAAAGGCTATCGACCTATCGGTCTTTCTGCCCTTGTTTAATACATGTAGTCTTAATCTAAATAAAAAACAAATATGAAAATTCTCTTATTCTAGGTTAACGATATTATTAAATAAAATTTCAGTGGCAAGAAGAGATTATTTTATTGTCCACTAGTCAGTTGCGTTTGTAAGTGTTCGAGTAGCGTTAATGTAGGGAAACGGAAGCGGGATTGTCTGGTTGGTCTTGTAAGACAAAGGGGATTCAGTATGGTCCAGTTGTAGGGGTTGTTTGTCCATTTTGTCTGCAGCTGTATGAGTCTTTCCGAGATCTTTGTCATGTTTGTGCGTTCGTATAGTAGTTGGGTGGGGGGGTTGTGTAGTGGGTTTTGGGGGTGTCTTATTCGTGTTATTAGTCTTAGTGCAATTTGTTCTGTTGTTTGTGTATAACGTTTTGTCCTTTCTGTTCCGTTGGTCATGAGTATATGTCCAAAGTCTAGCAAGGGTCTACAAATAGCTTTATATATTTTGGTGGCGGTGTTTGTGCTAATTCCTCTGTCTTTGTAGGTTAGTGATCGGAAGTGTTTTGTTCTCTTTATTGTTTCTGCCCTGATGTTTCGTATGTGTTCAGTGAATCTAAGTTTGTGGTCAATTGTGGTTCCTAGGTATTTTATGTCATTCTTTGGTTCTGTCGTTTGGCCGTCTGCAAGTATTGTAGGGGAGTCAGCGTTGAGTCTGTGGTTTGTGAGTAGAAGTTGATTTTTTGACGCGTTTGGGGTTAGTCTCCATTTATAGAACCACGACATTATATTGTTCGTTAGTGTTTGGAGTCTTTCAGTCGCTTTTTCAGCGGTTTTGTCGTGTACTATTAGTGCAGTATCGTCGGCGTATGTATATGTACGCTGATTGGTCTATTTGGTTTTTGTCTGGTAAGTGGTAATTATAGATATCATGGCAGTATATATTCTATAAGAATGGTGAGAGCGGGGATCCTTTCGGGAGTCCTTGTTCAGGGGAAAAAGAAAAAGAGAATGTGTTGTCAATTCGTACTTGTAGTAGTCTGTTTTCAAGTAAGTTTTTTTATGATGTGGAGTAGATATAGTGGTGTGTGGAGTTTGTGAAGAAAAGAAAAAGAGAATGTGTTGTCAATTCGTACTTGTAGTAGTCTGTTTTCAAGTACAGGATGGTATACATACCTTTATACAGGATATAAAGCTGAGTTTTAATGAAACAAACTTTAATATTTATATAAATATTTAATATTTATATATTTTTTTGGCTATTGACCTCAAATTCATTGAGGCAAAAAGATCAATAAGTGCCAAGCTAATTTAATTATCTTGACAAATGTAGTCAGTAATTAGATAAATCGATAATCTAGAAGTTTGATAAATTCGTGTCAATATTTTATGAAAGTGGTAAATAAGAAAGTATTTTACACTTTGGATATTCTAAAAGTTGAATGATACATATTATGATGGTATCCTTTTTTTCAGATTATGGAATTTAAAACTAATTTTATTTCAAATATTTATAACATTTCCACAGTTATTTAATCATTTTCTGCATTACTTATTCCAAGAGATCAAACTCAAAAACAACAGCAAAAAATAATATGTCATTAAAAAACATTTTTTGTTCTTATATTTATAAGTTTATAATCTTAATATACAGGGTGGCGCATCAAAAACGAAACCGAAGCCATTTTGTGTCTATAACCTTTTAACAAAGACAAAAGCTCGGACACGTCAGTTTCCTTTTTAAGGGTGAAATCTTTTCATAGCAAAATGACATTTCTATCTGTCATACATTGGCCAGGGGGGTATCCACCCCTAAAATCTTATATGGAATGGGGGTCGAATTACATCTCGCTTGAAAGGTCTTTCAATTACCTTTATGGCCATACCTAGTTTAAGCCGTTTAACTTTAGCGGTTCTCAAATAACCATCACTTAATATTTTATCAGAACACCATTGCAATTATTTTGAGGAAATATAAATTATATAGAGAAACTTTGTATTGTAACAATAATATCTAGAAACCACTGGGGTCGACCTAGATATTGAAGACAATATGTTTCTCAAACACCTGGAGCAGCAAAACTTCAGAATAAGATTCTGCAAGAGAATAATCTCACGAGAACGCAACGCACCTACCCTCATGATAAGGCTAATAACCAGCGATATATCCACCTACGAAAGGTTAATAAACCGAAAGCACCTGTGCCTGCGCCGTGTTGCAAATGCAACCTATTCAACCACAGAACTGAAGACTGCAAGCAATCACCACGATGCAACAAGTGCCAGGGACCCCATCCAATTTCCAAATGCGAGTCACCACTGCCAACCAAATGCGCAGCATGCAACTCCGAAGACCACGCAGCATGGAGCATGAAGTGCCCAAAACGACCGACAGTCCCAATCGACGGAATACCAAACGTCAAGATAAAATGTCTAAACAAACGTACGACCGAGATTGCGGAGACGACGATAGTGGCACGTAGAATACACACACCCATTACAACACATGATCACATCATAAACAAATACAAACATCAACTTAACAAGACAAACAATACCAACAGAGACGAACTACTGAAAGAACTACGAAAACAATTTATAGAAGATTTCGACATTGACACGTCCGTTGTTTTCTTCGGAAACCATATTTACATCTTAATGTTTGACATGCTCCTGCCCAAAAGACGCTCTCCAACTGAACCCTACGAACAATTGAGACAGACAGTAACAAACATACAAGATTCAATTTGAAAGTACTTTACGCGAACATCAACGGACTAAACCATAAAAAGCCACTAATTTACAATTACATAGAACAAAACGACATGGACTGCTGCATGTTTGTAGAGACTAAAACTAAAATAGGACAGACTCCTACATACAGGGACTGGCAATACATCTGTAGACATAGCAACTCCACCAACCACGCCAGGGGCGGGGCCTCAGTTCTTTTCAAACCTGTAACAAAACTAGGCAAAGCAAACCCTCCCCACCTCAACAACCCTTTGAACGACTGTGTACATTTTACCATACCCTACTTAAACGACCTGATATTATTTCTGACTTTTTTTTTCTTTTTGACATATTTCTGAAATAAATTTTGTTTCTGGTTGTAAAAAACTTGTTTTTAAAAACCGTTTATTTTACAAACCAAAATGTTTTACAACAGCGAGATGTTACTGCCTTACCTACTGACTTAGGACTAATTACTCATGTCGAATGCGCAGCTTATATAGTAATTAAATGCTGGATCAACAGCTACGGTGTGAAATACATAGTGGTCCGAATAAGTGGTCATATAACTCACACATACACCCACACTCCAACCTAGAACAAAACAAATTGACCAAAGCAAGCATCTATAAATATGCAATAATTATAGGCGACTTTAATTTGAACAAAAACAAAACGAAACAGCTTAAAAGATTTTTGCAAAATTCGGACTTTATAAAACTGCACATCGCACCAACTTTTCTGATGCCCGCAAACCCAGATTAAACACCAGACGTTCTACTACACACAAGAAACTTAACAAACACCATCAACAACATAAACTTAACCAACGAACTTGGACCCGACCACCTGGCTATTACGTTTAACATAGACTTACAACATACGCAACCTACCTCTAGTACACCTCCTATAGAGAAAAAGTTAAACCTAACAAAGACTGACATAGACAAACTGAAACAACATATACAAAAATACATTCAATCGCAGGCACAGCCCATTTCAATAGAATCCATACAAGAACAACTTTCACTAGCCATAGGAAAATTTAGCCCGGAAATAAAAAATGCTTTCTACCGACACACACTGCCCAAATCCATACTGAGACTCATAAAACAAAAGAGAGAAATGTACAGACTATATACAAACACTAAAAATAACGACCAAAAAAGACACTGAACCAACTCAACAGAAACAATAAAACCTTGATTGGACAATACCGACAAGACAAATGGCTAGAAACATGTAAAGAAATACAAAAAGACAAAACATACTGGGGGAAAATTAAGAAACTAGCACAATACAAGAAAACTAACACTACTGACACAATTGACGAAAACGGAATAGAACGTTACACAGACAAAGAGAAGGCTGGCGCGTTCACCAGACACTATCAAAGGGCGTTCAGCATATCGACAAACCCTAACTTGGACAATCACAACTGGAACTTCATCAACGACTGGTACTTGAACAATTTTAACAGCTCACCAAACTATACATACAAACTGATCACAGACACAGAATACGATGAAGCCCTAGCGCATATCAAAAACACAGCACCGGGAAAAGATTAAATAAAGGCAAAACTCCTGAAAAGCCTATCTCAAGAAACACACAAACTGATCCTAACTGAATTGAACAACTGCATCACAAATAACAAAATTCCAAAAACATGGAAAAACGGCTTAATAATCCCCATACCGAAAAATGGACTGAACAACCGAGCAATTACAGACCAATTACATTACTCCCAGAACTTAGCAAAGTTTTTGAGTACATAATAAAGCAGCGACTTAAAAAACTAATCGGAAAATATATACCTACCTACCAATTTGGTTTCAAACAACATCACTCGACTATTCATCCGCTCTTTATTTTGGCCAACAATATACAAACAACTCACCTAACTGACGGAAAGTCGGCGGGTCTATTCATGGACATTAACAAAGCCTTTGACAGTGTCTGGCATATGGGCCTACTCTACAAACTTCACAAACTCCACACACCATCATATCTACTTCACATCATAAAAAAACTTACTTGAAAACAGACTACTACAAGTACGAATTGACAACACATTCTCTTTTTCTTTTCTTCACAAACTCCACACACCACTATATCTACTCCACATCATAAAAAAACTTACTTGAAAACAGACTACTACAAGTACGAATTGACAACACATTCTCTTTTTCTTTTTCCCCTGAACAAGGACTCCCGAAAGGATCCCCGCTCTCACCATTCTTATAGAATATATACTGCCATGATATCTATAATTACCACTTACCAGACAAAAACCAAATAGACCAATCAGCGTACATATACATACGCCGACGATACTGCACTAATAGTACACGACAAAACCGCTGAAAAAGCGACTGAAAGACTCCAAACACTAACGAACAATATAATGTCGTGGTTCTATAAATGGAGACTAACCCCAAACGCGTCAAAAAATCAACTTCTACTCACAAACCACAGACTCAACGCTGACTCCCCTACAATACTTGCAGACGGCCAAACGACAGAACCAAAGAATGACATAAAATACCTAGGAACCACAATTGACCACAAACTTAGATTCACTGAACACATACGAAACATCAGGGCAGAAACAATAAAGAGAACAAAACACTTCCGATCACTAACCTACAAAGACAGAGGAATTAGCACAAATACCGCCACCAAAATATATAAAGCTATTTGTAGACCTTTGCTAGACTATGGACATATACTCATGACCAACGGAACAGAAAGGACAAAACGTCATATACAAACAACAGAAGAAATTGCACTAAGACTAATACACGAATAAGACACCCCCAAAACCCACTACACAACCCCTCCACCCAACTACTATACGAACGCACAAACATGACAAAGATTTCGGAAAGAGTCATACACCTACAGACAAAATGGACAAACAACCCCTACAACTGGACCATATTGAATCCCCTTTGTCTCACAAGACCAACCAGACAAACCCGCTTCCGTTTCCCTACATCAACGCTACTCGAACACTTACAAACGCAACTGACTACTGGACAATAAAAAAAATTTTCTTGTCATTATAATTGAAAAGTTTATTTAATAAGATTATTAACCTAGAATAAGAGAATTTTCATCTTTGTTTTTTATTTAGACTAAGACTACATGTATTAAACAAGGGCAGAAAGACCGATAGGTCGATAGCCTTTTCTTAGAAATAAAGATGTTTACTACCACTACTCAACTACCTTCAACTTCGATGGAATCGATTGTAGCTTGGGCATTATTGAGGACATTTTCAATCAGCGTAATTAACCAATCTATGCCAAATATTTATTACGGATGCCTCTTTTTCATTTTGCGGTCTTAGCAACAAAACCTAACGCAAGGAATTTAATATGAAATACTGTTCCTATCTGATAATTTACTGAACACTTACTTGGGCTAGAACAGTCAAAGTTCTAGGATAGACCTGCAATGGCCATGCATGTGGAACATCCGCATTCCATGCAGAAACCCCCAAATGATTTAAAAGACATGCTCGTCGGGAATTCAGGTTATTACTCGTTTTTAAATTATGCGTGAATTTCATCAGCGCATTTGAGAATTCTTCATACTGGCCACCCGAAAACAAATATTTTATTTATTTTACTATATTTATTCTGATTTAGCCCATTCTCTATCCAAATCTCGGATGATTGCAGCTAAAATGATCATCTGCTGCTCGGTTAAGCCACTTCGAACATATCTCGGTACAAAGCTCGATTTGGAACAGAGAAAATGCTTGTTAAGACACACGAAAATACTTGTTGCCAATGAAAAATATTCTATATATTCTAATATGGACCATACTGAATCCCCTTTGTCTTACAAGACCAACCAGACAATCCCGCTTCCGTTTGCCTACATCAACGCTACTCGAACGCTTACAATCGTAACTGACTACTGGACAATAAATTTAAGATTTCTGTTTGTCAGAATTAGAATTATGAAATTGTTAACCTAGAATAAGATAATTTTTACCTTTATTTGTTTATTTAGATTAAGACTGCATGTACAAAACAAGGGCAGTAAGACCGATAGGTCGATAGCCTGTTTCCATGAGAAATAAAGATGACTTATATATATATTTAGAAACTACTTAAAGTGTTGCAGAAAATGACCGACCCGTACATCCTTGCAATAACAATTTTCGATCAGGCAGCTTTTGTAACTAATTTCAAGAGATATCTGTCGCTGTGTTGCACCAATGTAGGTTCGTTGTTATTTTTCCTTGAGCGCAATGCCCAAGCCGACGATAATTAATGGAGTGTATTAAATTTCCACTGTTTGCATTTAATTTCAATTTATTTTACTTTTACAAAAAAGGATGGCTTGTATATCTGTGGATTATCAAAGATCGTGTTTGGTTTGGGGACGAGAATGAGCAGCACTCTTACATGACATTGACATTGACATGATCTCGTCCTTCGATGCCACATAACAATCACCCAATTCCACAGCTATGTGGCAACGTCGATACATACCGCCGCCCTTGAAAGCTTATAGCTTTCAACAAAACATTAACTTGGTTTCAAATAATAAATCAGACACAATTGACATAAATGGAATAGCAAATACTAAATAAATTCATAAAAAGAGCACATAAACGGTTAGTTGTCCTGAATTGGCAACAAGCACAATCGCGTAATGGACCTTTTGGTGGATCCGAACTGTGTTTTCAATGTAACTACTCGCACTGCAGCATCGTCACCAGGGTGGACAGCAATAATCCGTGCCATGGGCCAGTGTAGTGGTGGAGCAGCTTCTTCCTTGAGCAGGACCAGCGAACCGAGCAAAGAGGGATTATTCTTCTTGAACTTGGACCGTTCTTGGAGACCATGTAAATACTCCAGCTTCCATCGATTCCAGAAGCTTTGAAATAATCGCTGGACATGTTGAAATCGCTTATTAATGTTTATAGCTGTGTTGGTCAAAGAGCCTTCTGGTATAGATGACAGTGCCTGACCAATGAGGAAGTGACCAGGAGTGATGGCCTGAAGATCGTTCGGATCTGAGGTCATAGGAGTAAGAGGTCGGGAGTTTAAGGTTGCTTCAATTTGGGTCAAAATAGTGTAGAATTCTTCAAAATTTAAAGGGCAACCAGTAAGAATTCTCTTTAAGTGTACCTTTGTTGATTTCACTGCAGCCTCCCAAATTCCTCCGAAATGTGGAGATTTAATGGTGGAGTGTTAATTTTATTGGTTAATACGTAATTGGAAAATTTATCAGATTTTGAAATATTATTGATGATACGTATTAAAAGGTTATTAGCACCCGAGAAATTTGTAGCATTGTCAGAAAATAATTCCTGCGGAACTCCACGTCGAGAGGCGAATCTTTTTAGGGCAGCAAGAAAGGCTTCGCTAGTGAGCTCGCTAACCAATTCAATATGACATGCTTTAGCGGACAGGCAAACAAAGATGCACAAATATGCCTTTAATATTCTTCGGTTTCTATTCTTGCATTCTTTCAGCTCAAATGGACCAGCGTAATCCTTTCCACATATAGAAAAAATGCGAGACTGATTCACACGATAAGGGGGTAGATTACCCATTTGTTCTTGTAATGTAGAAGGGTTAGCTTTGAAACACTTTACACAAGATCGCAAGACAGATTTGACTGTCTGCTTGCCATGAAGAGGCCAATATTTTTGACGAACATACGATAAAGTGGTTTGAGCGCCAGCATGAAGTGCTCGAATATGCTCATAATTGATAATTAAGGCCGTAAATGGATGCTTTTGCGGCAATACAATAGGATGTTTGTAATTGTAGTCCACATCAGCATTTTTTAATCTACCGCCTACTCTAAGAATTTCGTCTTTGTCCAGAAAGGGGTTTAACCGACTCAAATTGCTACTTGAATTCACAGAGTTAGTCGTTTGCAAAGATTTAAGAGCGTTGTAAAATACTTTCTTTTGGACTTGCTTTATGAGGACAGTAAGGCTCGCCTCAAGCTCCTGTACAGAGAGTTTCCCAATCTTCTTCTCACTTGAGGAGGAGAAGGTACTTTTTAAATTATTTATAAATCGAAGGCAATAAGCAGTGACTAGCAATAGTGTGGTTAAATTCGAATACCTTTCAAATAACTCACCATGTTGAGCAACATTTACTAGACAAATTCCTTCAGATTTTTGAACGCGCAACTCCGAAATTGTTTCAAAGTTTGGGATAGGTGATATGCGCCTGCTCATAACAGAGCTTAATAAGGATGTGGGTCCATTCCACCACAAAATGCTAGAGCGAAGTGCGGTTGGAGTACTACTCCTTGTTATTAAATCTGCGGGATTTTCTGGTGAGCTGACATGATGCCAATGTTTTCTATTAAAATTTTGCAGAATTTTCGATGTTCGATTTGCTACAAATGTTTTAAATATGTTTGGTTCTCGACTCAGCCACGCTAATACTATCGAAGAATCTGTATGTAGGTATATGTTATCTTTCGGAATTTCTAAGATGTTGGCACAAATGCTAGCTAATTTACTAAGTACCCGTGCACCGCACAGTTCCAGTCTGGGTAGTGAAATTGTTTTGATAGGAGCTACTCCACTTTTGGAGCAAAGCTGTTGAGAATGCTTTGTTCCATCTTGATCAGTAGATACTATATATATGCAAGCTCCATAGGCCTTTTCCGAGGCATCGGAAAACCCGTGCATTTCTATAACTTTGTAATTATTTGAGAATGCATTGCGGGAAATAACAATTTGCTCTACATGCTGTAAATCGTTGAATAAGTTTAGCCATTGAGTGTGCAAATCTATAGGTAAAGATTCGTCCCATTTGATTTTCGCCTGCCACAGTCATTGCATTATTAATTTGGATCTTATCGTTATGGGAGATAATAAACCTAATGGATCAAATTGTTTTTATATATATGATAAGATTTCTCTCTTGGTAACACTAATCTTAGTTTCTCCACTGCTAATAGCTTTATATATAAAACTATCGGAGTGAGCATTCCACGTGATACCGAGAGTTTTTATTGTTTCTCCTGAAACCGTGTAATCTGCATTACCAATGTTGTTCTGTCCAAGTCAAGTGTTCAAGTCCTGCAATACCGAAGAGCTGTTCGACTGGAATTTCCTTAGACAAAACCCGTATTCAGCGAAAAATTTTGTTAAATTTTTGCGAATTTCGATTAATTGATCAATGTTGTTGTAACCCGTTAGTAGGTCGTATACGTAAAAATCGTTTTGAATTATTTCGCTTTCCAGCGGGTGTTTACTTTCTTTGTCCCTGGCAATTTCCAGTAGACATCGAGTTGCCAAAAAACTGGCACTAGCAGTTCCATAGGTAATGGTGTTCAGGGTATAATGTTGCATTGGGGAATTTGGATTTTCTCGCCACACGATGCATTGCAATCGTCTGTCCTCAGGACGGACCAATATTTGCCTGTACATCTGCTCCAAATCTCCAACAAGCACAAATTTGTGTTTCCTGAACCTTAGGAGGATGGAAAAAATATCCCTTTGAACTACTGGCCCAACCTTTAGAACATGGTTAAGCGATAAGCCTGATGAGGTTTGACCTCATGACCTCTGACCCTGGTTCGAGTCGTAGTGCTGTCTGCTTGCTCAACTTGATGATGTGACATGTAATAACTTAATTTTCCTGATAAGTTGTTCTCATTGGTTATTAATGACATATTGCCTAATTCAATATATTCACGCATAATTTTTTTGTATTCCGCACTCATAATGGGATTGCGTTGGAATTTTCTTTCCAAGGACTTGAATCTATTTATTGCGATGCTTTGGGATTCACCTAGCTGATAAGAGTTGTCTTTGAGTGGTAAGGTGACCATGAATCGCCCTGTTTCAGTTCTAACAGTCGTGGTATCAAACTGCTCCTCACATTCTGATTCTTCTTTGGAGAGATTTTTTGATTTTAATGTGGATTCTTCAATGAGCCAAAACTTTTCTAATTGATTTCCTAATTCCGAAAATGTGAGGAAACAAGATCTAGGTACATTGTGGTTCTGATGAATAGAACCGACAACAATCCATCCAAGGCGAGTTTTTTGTAGCAGGGGTAGATTCGCACCGAGTTGAATTTGTCCCACGCATAGCAAATTGTAAAATACACTTGCTCCAATAAGCATATCAACAGGAGCACTGTGGTTAAATTTAGGATCAGCCAAGATTATATTTTGTGGTATGTTTAAATTGGTGGAATCAAACGAAAATTCCGGAGCACTTTCACATATTTTGCTCACAACGTGAAATGGCAGATTGATTTTGAAGCCTGCATGCATGGAGTGAACTTGCAAGTTAATTTGCTTGAAAGTATTGGCCGATAAATTGTTTACTCCCGATAATGCCATACTTACGTTGTGTCTTAAACCCAATCGTTTAAGAAGAGATTCAGATATTAAGCTGATCTGTGAGCAACTATCCAAAAAAGTTCTACATGTCCGTATTTATTATATACTTGCACTATTGCTGTTGGTAAAATTGTATATGATTTTAACCCAGCATTAAAAGGCCTGCTAACGATCGAGAAGTTTTGAGCTTCTATGGGGTTTGTGCCGTAACGGTTGTTTGATACTTGTTGAGTCGTGTTTGAATTAGCATTGGGATATTGTACAGGCTCAGAATGTTGTTCTGAAGTCCAAGCCATGGTTAGTCCATGCAATAATGTGTTGTGCATCTTTTTACATTTTCGACAGCCGCCTGATTTACATCTTCCGCAAAATGTCCCGATCGCAAGCAATTTGTGGAGAGTATGAATCATTTAATTTCGTTATAACGGTCGTTGATTGATAGACGCTTAAAATTATCGCACTGAAAAATGGCATGATTGTTTGTGCACATTGGGCACTCTGTGTTATTTTCCGATAGATGAAACGATCTGACTTCATGCCTTTTTGTCAATGGGTTGACACTTTCCATGGATTCCAAAAAGATAAATTTTTCATTTAAAAATTTCGTTAAGTCTAAAATGCGAATGTTACTTAGATTTTTCGAGTGCGCTTCCCACTCTACCCGCAATTTTAAGTCGAGTTTTGAAGCTAGCAAGCATATGAGAACTGAATTCCAATCGTGCACATTCTCTCCCAAATTTTCTAACGCTCTAAAGTGTTTGAAGAAAATGTCCAACAAGTTTCGCAGGGATGCATGATAGTTTGATTTTGCCGACGGTAATTCAAAAAGCAAGATTTTTAAGTGTGATTGTGTTGTGGCTCGTTTATTTTCATACCGATCTTTAAGTAGTTGAATCGCTACATTATAATTGCTATCAGTGATTGGTATGGAATTTATCACTTTGGCTGCTTCACCCTTTAAGGTACCAATTAAATAGTGGAATTTTTGTATGTTGTCTATAATCGGGTTGTTGTGAATTAATGAGTTGAATGTGTCAAAAAATCTAGGCCATTCTGCAAAACCACCGCAAAAATCATGAAGTTTAATTTCGGGTAATTTTACATTAATTTTTGCGACATTGCCGAATCCATTTTAGCTGACAGAACTAGAACCAGAAGGCGTACTTACCTGTCCACTACTTGGGTTTTCTTGTAACATGCTTTTAGCAGTGGTCATCAAGTCGTAATATTTGTTTTCAAAATCAGTTCTCTCAAACTCATTCTCACTCTCCTTGTTTATTCAATTGATCAGCACTGCTCCCCAACTCATCTTGTAACTTGTTAAACTCTGCCATTATATACTGGGCATCATCTAACCTCACTTGTATTTCCGCAAGTTTGCTTTGTGTGGACAAACTAGAAGAACAGAAGGAAGACCACCACTTGGAAGACCGAGATTAAGGTGGCGTGATAATATAGCATCGGACCTCCGGAAAATGGGTATCGGTAATGGTTTAGAAGTTATGGAAGACCGAGACAGATGGAGGCAAATTGTTGCCTCAGCCAATGCCCATTAGGGGCTGTAGCGCTACGGAATAGTAGTAAAACCTTTTACGCAATATTAACGTAGGCTAACACATGGCGTTCACCTGATGGAAAATACAAGAACCAGATCGGCTATATTCTAATCTGACACATTCCCTAAATGAAACTCTCCAAAATATGCCATCAGAACCACACATCAAAAAACAACGAGACGAGAAAGATCAAAACATCATACACCAACTGTGTCTGAGAATATGGGAAACTTGCACATGTCCCGAGGATTGTTCTACATCGGTGATACTGTCCCTATACCAAAAAGGCTCAACAACTTCATGCAACAACTACCGCCTAATATCCCTAATCACACATACGAGCAAAATAATGCTATAGTTACTACAGCAATTCATTTTTAGGCAAATTGCTCCTGAGCAGGCGGGCTCCGTAAAGGGTCGCGGAATCCGAGATCAAATTTTAAAAGTCAGAGAACTCATTCATAGAGAAAGTTCGGGAATACTTCGACCCTAAGTATCTAGTATCTTTGTTTCGTTGACTACGAGAGGGCATTTGATAATGTGAAATGGTTATAGCTGTGGAAAGGACTCCAAAAAATGGGAGTGCCAAAGTACCTGATTACTCTCATTAGACGAGTCTCGCATCGTTGTTTGCCGAGTGTGGACGTGCTGCGGAGCGAAATAGTGCGACATTTGATAAAATTGTGTTCGTTATCTGTACTGTGCGTTTTTTTTTTTTTTCGAATAACATTTGGAACATTCCTTATCGGGCAAATACCGGGTTTGCGCGATAAGTGGAATGAATCCCGGAAGTTCGCTGGAATCCGAGTTGGACCGGAGCTCCCAAAGGAGCTACTGTCTAAGGCCTAGGACCAAGAAGAGGGGTAGGGTGCCCAAGTCCGACCCAACATCGCCAGCGTCACCAACCCCGGCTCCGAAAAAATCGGCGATGGAGGAGGCTGTAGGGGTGTCGCGGGCGACTTCAGCGGGCGCAGCGGATGACGGGTTCGTAGTGCCGCGAAGGACTGTGGCGTGGAGCACGCTGATTGTTGCTCCAGAGGCCTCCACGACGCTGAGGAACCGCTTTGCGCCCATCCAGCCGCCAATCGTGGATGAGCCTCCAACACTGCCCAACAACATCGTGGGGACTGAACGGGAAGCAGTTGCTGAGAGCCCTGCGGCAACTGCAAACCAAACCAAGAAGGCAGAAAAGCCGCCGCCAATTGTGATCGCTGGAAAACCCAGCGATCACACAATGCTGATTGGTGGTATAAAAGGAATCACCAGTCAGCCTTACACGCTGAAGTACACGAAGGCTTCGTTGATCGCGTACTGCACCAGCATTATGGACTGGGCGGCGGTGAAACGATCCCTGGAGGAGGACAAGAGCCAGTTCCATACGTACGTCCCTTCGTCGGAAAAAACCCACGCGTTCGTCCTGAGGGGCCTGGAGGGGAATGTCGATCCGACTGCCATAAAGCAGGATCTGGCAGACCGGGGACTGGAAGTGAAGAGTGTCTTCAAAATGAAGACACTTTACAGGCCGCTCTACCTGGTCGTCACCAGCGACAAGGCAACCCTCCGAAGGCTTAACGCCGAGGCCAGGGTGGTGTGTAGTGTCAGGGTTTCGTGGGAAACCCGTAAAAACCGGAAGACCCTGACACAATGTCGTCGATGCCAGGGCTGGGGTCATGTCTCCGGGAACTGCCGCCGGGACTTTAAATGCTCCCGATGCGCTGGGGGGCATGAAATCACGGCCTGCCCCGTTGGGGCTACATTAAAATGCGCTAACTGCGGTGGGCCTCATCGTAGCTTTGACGAGGCTTGCCCAGTATACATTTACAAACAGGCGCAAGTCCCGGCGGAGAAGCAGCGTTTCGTCCCTGCTCCTCTTCCAACGAGGCCAGCCTGGGGTCAAACCAGTCGAGCCCCTGGCCCGATCCACCCTTCATCCCTAAGCAGCAGAACCATGGCGCCAGGTCACGCCAACAGGACCATGCTGCCCCCGCCACCGCCTTCATTAGCGGAGTTTCCTCCGCTGAGGCAGCACGAAGCTGTCCCGACGAGCTCCGCCCACCCGGCCCATGGTATAAATGGGAACGCGGTGGCCATGCTGGGCAGTGTCCAGCGGGAATTCGCCGAGCTGTCGTCGCAAATCAACTTGGGGGAGGTGATCAAGGCGGTAAGATTTTACAGCGCTGCATTGAGGGGTTGCGTCTCGAAGACAGACAAATTCCTAGTCTCAGCGCAGTTCTTCAATGAAGATATTAACAGCTTCGATTTTTAAGCCCTGATTTTGCCAACTGTGCCCTATGAGGATAGGAGAATGGAACTCATGCGGACTCCGGAGTCGTCTCGGTGAGTTTGTGCACTTCCTTCGGACCGAGGATATCGACGTGGCGTTGATTGTCGAAACATGGTTGCGCCCCGGGGATATACTTAGGATTCGGGGGTACAGGCTCGAACGTGCCGATAGGCCCGGTTTAAGGGGGGGGGGGGTGGCCATAGCGGTCAAAACGTCAATTCCATACAGGAGACTGCCACACAGGCAGTCAGCAATAGAGAACGTCGGCGTTGAACTTCCTGATGGAGTTTTGATCTACTGTGGCTATTTCTCCACCGTACGCTTACAGGCCGCTGATGTCGATCCATTCTTCATAAACACCAATAGGGTGTTGCTAATGGGAGATTTCAACGCCCGCCATCCACTATTCAATAACCCTGGACATAAAAACGCAGCCGGCAATTTTCTAGCCGACTACGTTCGCGACAATGACCTACTCGTTATGCCCACTTCATCCCCAACGCATTACCCGAACAGTGGAGGGAATCCATCCTACCTCGACTTCGGAATTGCCAAAGGACTCACCAATCTCACGGAGATGGTGGTTATAGACGCCCTCAGCAGTGACCATTTGCCCATTTACCTCGACATTAGGGATTTAAAGCGCACACAAACTAACGACTTTCGATATTCATACGAAAATTTCGATTTTCGCGAATATCGAAAACGACTACAAGACCTGACGTGTATTCCGGGCCAGATTGATACTGTCGAAGCTCTAGAGCATGCGGTAAAAGGTCTGACCAGGAATATACAACGGACACAGCAAGCTTTGGCCAAAAAAGTTCCGAACAGACCGCGGCACGACAATCTTCCTGAGGAAATTTTGGACCTTATTAAGGCGAAAAATCGAATCAGGAAGCGTTGGCAGCGATTCAGGCAACCTGCCGATCGCATAATGGCAGCAGAGCTTGCACGAGACATACAGCGCGAAATCTCCGCATACAGGAATTATACCTGGGCGGAGAAACTGCGAAATCTGACTCCCCGTGACAATTCTCTGTGGAAACTGTCGAGAAGTCTGCGAAAAGGCTATGAGCAAGTCCCCGCTCTTGAAAAAGAGGGGCGGAGTTATATTACCACCAGTGACAAGTGCGAGCTGCTCGCTGACTTTTTGGCAGAAGTACACAAGGTCCAACCAGCCCTTCAGGATAACGAAATGGAAAGACAGACCGCTGTTTTTGTAGAACGGAAGTATCCTATACCACCCTCGATTTTACATTCCTATATAACAACCCCGTCGGAGATACAATCGTGTCTTCGGCGCCTCCCTAGCCGAAAAGCCCCCGGGCCAGACGGCATCCCTTATCTACTCCTCAAAAACTTACCGCGGAAAACTATTGTGCTAATAGTACAAATAGTCAACGCAGTCCTTAAATTGCAGCACTTCCCACAGGACTGGAAAAACGCTGTAATAATCCCCATCTTAAAGCCGGGCAAAAACCCGACCGAACCCGCCTCTTATAGGCCAATTTCCCTCTTGAACACCCTCGGCAAATTAACCGAGAAGGTCATCCATTCGAGATTACAGGCAGCAGCCGAGCTTCGAAGTTTAATCCCGGATGAGCAGTTTGGCTTTCGACCAAGACACAACACAACGCTGCAGACTGCTAGGATCGCAACGGATGCCTATGCAGCATTTAATAAGCTTCAAAGTACGGATATGCTGCTTCTCGACATGCAAAGGGCCTTTGACACAGTCTGGCACACAGGCCTGCTGTACAAGTTGTTTGCCGTGCATTCACTGCCACTCTACCTAGTTTCCCTGATAGCGTCTTACCTAAAAAACCGTTCCATCCAGGTGAAAGTGGAGAATTCCACTTCTGCCAAAAGACGCATCGCGGCAGGAGTACCACAAGGAACAGTGATTTCGCCGCTGCTGTATACATTGTACACAGCAGACATTCCAAAACTTCCCACTACAAAAATAGCACTATACGCTGATGATACGGCTATCTACGCATCGTCTTTTTATGCTCAGGCTGCGAAATCTCGCATTGCACATCACCTGAGTTTATTGACGCCGTATTTTGACAAATGGAAACTTAAAGTGAATCCCAGGAAGACGGAACTTATTATCTTTTCGCGCAAATTCACTAACAATAAAATCTTATCACCACTCGTGGTCCAAAATACTCCTATCAAACCAACAAAAGAGGTGAAATACCTGGGATTCAAACTAGACGCCCGACTCCATTTCAATAAGCATGTTGACTATGCTGTACAAAAGACTTTCATGGCCCGAAGAAAGTTGTACTCTCTTCTGGCGCCAAATTCTTTCCTATCACCTCGAAATAAACTTCTGCTCTACACCTCCACTATAAGGCCCATACTGACCTACGGCTCCCCTGTCTGGCACTCTGTCTGCGATTCCACGAGACGACGTGTTCAAAGGACCCAAAATAGGTTCCTAAGAGGCGTTCTATCGGCTGACAGATACACCAGAATAACCGAAATGCACGAAGCTACAGGGATGGCCTATATAGCCGACTATATAGATACCATCGCTGAAAAATTTTATCATAGCGGAGTGCAAGGCTCAGTCCTCACGCGAAATATCACCCAAGTAAGAGCAAACGATCGCCCAACCCATGGTCCCCTGTATAAGCGACTTCCCATATTTTATGAGGATTTTGTCCCTGACAGTACGTGACGACAAACAAACATTGCCTGCCAGTTGCAGACAGTCGTTTCTAGCAGGCTGGAAACGCACAAATCCAACATGACGTGACTTGACGGGTTCGTCCTGCCTCGTTCTGGCTGGTGTTGGCTGGTTCTTGCACCGATCGGGGCGGGGGCGGATGGATTTGGTCATCTAGTTGAAACTGCCGGCGGTTAACGCCACGGCTGACAGTATCAAACTTAAAGGTCGAAGCAAAAGGGGTTTTTGGCTTCCCTTCAGGAAGACCTTTTTTCCTTAATGAATGCCCCTCGAATAAAACCAAAACCGCCACTTCAAGACTATCTCCTGACGTTGTCGTGCGTATGGCTAGCTCGGGAATGTCCATGTTAGGGCACTGCCCAGGTAATGGACGACTTAGCGCGCCTATTTAGATCATGGGCAAAGAGCAACCGGCCGAACATCTGGCCAGACATGGGACATTTTACTGACTTATGTTTTTTTGATTTAAACTTTGTTTGTGAATTTAGTAATGTGAATGTTTAATAAATTTTATCTATCTATATCTCATTAGACGGCTATATGAAGATAGTACTGCCGTTGTCAGGTTCGAAAATGTCGTCTCCAAGAAATGCAAAATTCGTAAAGGCGTCCAACAAGGATGCGTACTATCTCCACTTCTGTATAATAAATATAGCGCATTCTTAATGCGATTGGTTTTGGACAACTGGAATGGAGGAATTAGGGTAGGAGAGAAAATTTTTTCCAATCTTCGATTCGCTCACGACACTGTTCTCATAGCGGAAAATGAAGAATAACTTCTATAATTGCTAAATTTATTTGAAAATATTAATGCAGATTACAGTCTTAGAATAAATTGTCGCAAAATCAAAAAATCTAAATCATGCTAGTGGATCGTGAAAATGAGATTAGGAGGCAGCCTGTAAGAATGGGCAAATGCGAGGTTGTGGACCAGTTCACATATCTTGGTTCCACCTTGCCCAGCTCTGACAGCTGTGAACCTGAGATTCGACGGCGCATTCAGTTGGCAAAAACCGCAATGACTTAGCTGACAAAGTTGTGGGGGGATAGAAATCTCACAAAAAGCACAAAAGTCCAGCTGGTGAGAGCATTGGTGTTTCCTGTCTTTTACTACGGCTCAGAGACATGGGTGATACGTGCTGCTGAGAGAAAACACATAGTCGCCTTTGAGATGTGGTGTTGGCGTAGAATGCTTCCTGTACCTTGGACGGTTAGAAGAACCAATATCTCCATCCTTAAGGAAATCCGTGCACAACAGCGACTGTGTTCTCTGACATATTGTTTGACCACATCAGAAATGATACTATGGAGAAACTAGTTGTCTGGGGAAGAACGACAAGGCGTCGTGAGCGCGGACGTTCGCCAACAAGATGGACCGATATTAATTCCAAGCTCACGAACATGAGAATGGAGACTGCACTGCGTGAAACGAACAACCGACAAGGATGGTGACGTATTGTACACAGAGTCATCCATAGCATGGATGAAGATTAAAGTCTCGCAATTACTACACATCGGTCACGATGTTAGACTAAGAAGAAGCCTTCGTGGATGTTGTTTGGTCGTATTTAATGCACTCCTTAAGAAGTCCCTCCTTTAAGTCCCTCCTAAGGAAAACTAGCTAAATGAATAAGTCGGACAAAAAACTCAGATATTTTTAAATAACTTGGAAACAATGTATTTGATTGCACCTACAACGCAACAACTGTTTTGCCGGTCGCCTCCTGACTAATCTGTATCTATAGCCTAAAAATTGGTTTTGTGCTTCATCATGTATACTATAAAACTATTTTATTTTCCTATGTCAAGCGATCAATTAATTTCTTTAGTGCGGACGCCTAATACATCCTTTACAGTCTTATTGAAATTACTAGTATTGGAAACACTGCTAGAAAAACTGTATGCATTTTTTGAACCAGTACTCAGCGTCTGCAACGGTGGCACAGCTTCATTTTTGAACTTCATCTAAAGCTGAAATGATTTAGTCCCTGTTCTTGTAACAGCGTTATTTCTTTTTTTTTTCTTTTTTTTTCAAAAATGAGGGGCATTTTCGAAATGTCCTAATAAAGATATAGTATTTTCAACAATTAGCTTAGGTGACCCGTATAGGATTGGTATCGGCATGGATAACACAGTGAAATTCGTGTCGATACAAAGTTTCAGTGCAGCTGTGTCATTATACAATAGACTCAACTCGATAGTGCTCGTTAGTATCATGTGGCTTTGCGGCATGCGTCTCTGCGCTTTGCGGTGCGTTCAATATCGTTTAATTTGCTATTACTCTATTGACACACGTAGATTTGTTTTCTCTTATAAAGATTCGACATATGTTCTTCTCGCGCGGTGTTATAATTACATCTCATAACATAACGGCCACCGAGCTGCCGTAAGGCTCGGGAATCAGAGACCGTGACACTGCCCGAGATTCACAAACCGGCAATCTTGAGTATGGGTTAAATGTCATGGTGCTGCGCCGTCAAACAGGAGATGTGTTAACACCCATAACACCCAGAGCGGTATTAACACAACAGATCCATTCAACACAATGTTACCCATGACTAGATTGCTAGTCTTTCATAGAGCGTCTTCCCAGGTAACCAATGGGGACATGCCTAATAAATGTATGTGATATCGAGGATTTGTAAAATCAGGCGCGGATCAAAACTGGTAGGATACGAAACGATGGCGCCACTAGAAAGAAATACTTATTTACAAACTCAACTTATAGTTGTAAGTTTACACAAACATATAGTTCATCACAATGAAAAGAACTAACTTAAAAATAGCTTGGTGCGTGATAAAGTGTTCATGCGTTCCGGGGGAACTTCTTGCTAAGCACTCAAAGACTAAGTGGGTCATTGTTTGACCTCGATCACTGCAGTCACAGATTGGAGATAATAGAAGAATGCATAAATGGGGTCCATTTATGCATCAGATATTGACATGTTTCTAGCGAGGTTGAAATTTTGTTTAACGAGACCCACAGCTTCCTTGGTAAATCAAAGCCTGTCAATCGATTGGGGCTTTCTCTATCCATTCGCTTTCCAATACCATAGTGATAGTAGTAGTAAACATCTTTATTTCTAAAAAAAAAGCTATCGACCTATCGGTCTTTCTGCCTTTGTTTAATACATGTAGTCTTAATCTGAACAAAAAACAAATATGAAAACTCTCCCATTCTACGTTAACAATCCCATCAACAAACTTTCCAATTCCAATGACAAGAAAAAATAATTTTATTGTCCAGTAGTCAGTTGCGTTTGTAAGTGTTCGAGTAGCGTTGATGTAGGGAAACGGAAGCGGGATTGTCTGGTTGGTCTTGTAAGACAAAGGGGATTCAGTATGGTCCAGTTGTAGGGGTTGTTTGTCCATTTTACCTGTAGATGTATGAGTCTTTCCGAAATCTTGGTCATGTTTGTGCGTTCGTATAGTAGTTGGGTGGAGGGGTTGTGTAGTGGGTTTTGGGCATGTCTTATTCGTGTTATTAGTCTTAGTGCAATTTGTTCTGTTGCTTGTATATAACCACTTCAAATTATTCCTGGGTTTCAGTCAATTTTATTGTTTATCATTAAAGTGTTGTGTAAAATGAGTGTCGCTCGATGTCGAATAAAATAGGGAATTCAATGTCCAGTCAAATGTGAAGGTAGAAACATCTAGACATGTAAGTTAAATTTAAATCTTTAAACAATAGATTCTAGTCTTTTCCCGAACATGTTTGTCCTGACTCATCACCTGAAAACCAATGTTCCTAATTGTACTTTTTAATATGTGTGTGATTTGTATTTTAATATGTGAATTTTGTGAAAGTTTTTTATTTAAATTGATGATAAATGTGAAAATATATATTTTAGACAAACTGATGATGGTGGAGAAAGACACCGAAACGTATTTGTAACATTTTAATGATAAACAATAAAATTGACTGAAACCCAGGAATAATTTGAAGTGATTAAAGTACAGTCAGGAAAATATACCCAACTTTGTATATAACGTTTTGTCCTTTCTGTTCCGTTGATCATGAGTGTATGTCCATAGTCTAGCAAGGGTCTACAGATAGCTTTATATATTTTGGTGGCGGTGTTTGTGCTAATTCCTCTGTCTTTGTAAGTTAGTGATCGGAAGTGTTTTGTTCTCTTTATTGTTTCTGCCCTGATGTTTCGTATGTGTTTAGTGAATTTAAGTTTGTGGTCAATTGTGATTTCAAGGTATTTTACGTCGTTTTTTGGTTGTGTCGTTTGGCCGTCTGCAGTTATCGTAGGGGAGTCAGCGTTGAGTCTGTGGTTTGTGAGCAGAAGTTGGTTTTTTGACGCGTTTGGTGTTAGTCTCCATTTATAAAACCATGTCAGTGTGTTGTTTGTTAGTGTTTGGAGACCATAGTGATATTAAAGCCATAAAATAGGAATTGCTCGGCTTTCATAGTAGGAGTGTTTCTCGATCTTATTCTGAGGAGCCTTAGCTGGCGTTAGTGCAGATTTTACTGTACCAGTGCATCAATACGTTGTTGCTTCTCTCTCAGGTGGTTCTATGTTGAACAGCTCTAGAAGCCAAAATGTAGGGGTCGATTTAAAAGAGCCACTAACTGCCCTCGTATATTCAATCAGTTCTACGTCCACCTTTGCGGTGTATACACTGTTTTGTGAAACATATTCCACAACTGAATGAACGGATGAACCGTAGGAAGAAGCGGTAATTTTTCGGAGAATGTGGTTCCTGGTCCTTGATTTCGCCGCTAGATTTGACAGGTGTATTCTTGTGTCGGTGTATACCGTGTATATATAAAATCCCCATATTAGCTATTTTTTTTCTACTACCACATGGGATGATGGCTGTTCAGGTTGCCCACGTATACACCAGGGTGTGGGCTAACTGGCAGCACGTTCTCTGGTAAGGCCATAGACGGTGGTTTATAAACATAAACAACTGTTATGTGGTATAATCGGCTAAGGGGTGGAAATGATGAATATTACCTATTGAACCAACACAAGTTACTCGCAAGAGAATTCACACCGGATGTACGTTGCTGTTCCATATAATTTGTTGAAGGTAGCGACCAACAGTTTGTATCCTGGTGGGTTTTCTCTGAGTTTCAGATGGTTTTCGTATTCAGTATTAATTTCTTCAAGGGTCACAGTAGTGTGGTGGCGAACGCATCCGCTTGCCATGCATGAGATCGCGGGTTCAAACCTCAGCCAAGCCAGTGAATATATTTTCACGGAGCTATGCTGTGGCCACCTCGTGGAGAATAGCTGGCAACTACCACGAGTAATCTTGCTAAAACCTTCTCACATAGTGCCGTTCGGAACCGGCGATAAACTGTAGGTCCCCTTCCACAAATATGCGCGAGAGGAGGCCTATAATCCAGCAATGGATGAAAAAGGGCTGATGATGATTATGATGATGATGACCACCGGGTCGACTTTATATCTTCGGATCTTTAATAAACTTTGCTTTATTTATGCTCAGATACGTCTGGGGACCGGTTGTCTTATCTCTCTACCCAAAATCAAAGGTGAGAGGCACCTGTAGACTATAACGGCTGTCGTACTGCTGCGTCGTTAAACTACCCCACTCTATATTTTCTTCAAGTTAATCACTAAACTACCCCACTCTATATTTTCAATTTACTTGATAAAGTGTTCCTGAAATTCAAACAATTTGTATGTGACCGGTCTCGGTCCCAACGATACTGGGGTAACTGATACTGAACTGACACCTATACCTACTGGTAATTGGTGATAGCCCCGTATGTCCACAATGTGGAATGGCGGAGAAAACATCATACCACCTATTAGGAGTCTGCCATCGACGGTCGTCTACTAGGAGGCGCCTCCTCGAAGTGTCTTCCTTGGAGTGGAGAGGGATCCCTGTCTTTGTCAGGGAGACTGGACGCCTGGGTGGCATAGACCAGGGATGGTAAGGTGGGAATGGATGGAAGAGGAATGGCGAAAAGGGCCTTTAAGGCCTACTCGCCGGACCCATCGAGTACCCCCAGTATACTACTACACTACTACTATCGGGTCAACGAGGACTTGATGTTGCCGCATTACAAATTCATTGGTCGCTGTACTTCATAGTCGAATTTAATTAGTACATATTGTTGAGTGTCGTATTTAGATGTATTTCCATTCGAAGAAACCACTTTATTTTCATCAGACCGTGTTGTTGCATCGCGCGTGTAGTAAGTGTTTACGCAGTATTTTTTTGGCTCTATTTTTAAGATGGCATTTTGGCGATTAATGTTAATGACGTATCATGTGTAAGACATTGGAAAAAATGATGAAGAGAAACTAATAAATTCCAAGAGGCGCCCAAATGGATAAAGGAAGTCGCATTTGGAAAGTTCGATCTATCAATCAACGTATCAATAACTATACGTTACCTCCCAGAGAGATTTGTAGACCACCTGGAAGATGGGAACGAACCTAAACTAAACTCCTCCCCAATGCCCAGAATCTGGGGTAAACTTGACTCAAACTCCACCCAATCGGGGGGTGGAAATATTTGAATAAATAAGGGAAACCACTCACCTGAATTATTAGTGCTTGTTTGCGTCATATTTATCAGTTGGTGCCACTTCGTGCTAGTGTGAAACTTATTCAACAGGTGAGTGTTCTCACAGAGTAGCTTATTCAGCATATTTCTATTTGGTGAACCATTAACGATAATGTTAAGTAGTGAGTGTTCTCACAGAGTAGCCTATTCAGCATATTTCTATTTGGTGAACCATTAATGATAATGTTAAGTAGTGTGTGTTCTCACAGAGTAGCCTATTCACCATATTTCTATTTGGTGAACCATTAACGATAATGTTAAGTAGTGAGTGTTTCTCACAGAGTAGCCTCTTCAGCATATTTCTATTTGGTGAACCATTAAAGATAACGTTAATTAGTGAGTGTTCTCACAGAGTAGCTTATTCAGCATATTTCTATTGGTTAAACCTTAAGGATAGTAACCTCTTCAACTATAGTTCAATATTCATTTTGTCTTTCTTTTATATTTATTTACCTTTCTTAATATTTAACTGTTCTTCTTCAATATCCATTTAAAGTTAAATACTGTTAACGCTTCGTATAAAATCATAAAAAGCAAACGAGTGCAGCTCGTTAAGTTGTAAAGTACCGAGTACTGGCTATGAAGGTCGCGCAGTACTTGAGTCAGACTTCTATTTAGTTAGTTTGAGTAATTATTTTAGGGACGGGTACTGGCTGTGCGGTTTCCCCGCAGTACCTGGGCTCTGAACCCATAGAGACAGAGAACCCTAGCGGCGGGTGCTGGCTAAGTGCTGATTCCAGCAGTACTTAGTATGGCCAATGTTGAGACTATTTATCATGATAAACGCCGATGACTAGTAAGGCTCTCCTGAGGAGGTAATTCGTGCGCTGTTCCCTTAATACCTCTTAACAACTCAGGATTAGCGGTGGCAGGATGCAACTTCGGTTGTAGTCTTGCGGGGTTCAGAGATAGTGAAAGAGATCATCAATTAAAGTTTCCATAAGCATTATCGGTTGATAACTGTTGGCTCCAAGTGGGGACTCCGGATTGAGTCATATCTTGTTGAGGCACGTTTGATGCTTGTAGCTGAACATGATATATTTACAAGTTTCTATAATTATCAATAATATCTCTTTTCTTGTTGAACTGGTTACTCAATTACTTTTTCAAAGTTGTTTCAGATGTATTATCTCGATCGACCACCTGACGAATTGCCATTAGAAAAGTATTGGTTTACGTAATGTAAGTGTGTTGTAAGTGTAATTATCTGATTATCAAAGTAGTTGATGTTTATTTATAACAATTATAAACTAACGCCCTATACATGTTCTGAAGTCTCTGCTAGTGATGAATAGGTAAGGGAAAACTTTTAATTACTAATTTTTTTCCCGCCATACTTACTTTAGACATCCGTAAAAAAAATAAAAATATTAAATAGTAGTAGTAGTAGTAAACATCTTTATTAGTAATAAAAGGCTATCGACCTATCCGTCTTTCTGCCCTAGGTTGAATATTGTATATTAAATAAATAAGCAATAAATTTGATATGTTCAGCTCTGCTAATTAAATTAAAATTATTTACTAATTAAAACTCCTTTTCAAAAATATATTTCGCATGCCCATGTTTCACAAAGAATACGCCGACTGTTTACCCAGATTTAAGTTTTATGCCGTTCCAAGTTAGTTCGTATAGACTATATTTAGTCAGCAAAGTTCAGTGGCGCAAATCTTAAAAATGGTGTCCTATTCGCGAGTTCTACTAAGGATGGGCGTGCTGCGAGACAACGAAAATATGAAGGCTAACGAGCAACATTTGGTAAACAAGCGAAACGTGAGGGCGTCTAGTTGACATTATGTTAAGATTGTTTAAAAGTGTCTTGGGAGCTTATGTACATCAAAGGTGTGATAGTCATTTGGATGGGGTGATCCAAAGTGTTGAAATGTTTGATCTGAAGAAGGGTGAATGCATTTCTACTAGTGTAAGGCGATAGTGGTGCTGTGGATATGAGGTAATGTGAAAGTTCGTGAAATGAAGATACGGGAATTCAAAGAACCAGCGGTGATTTAATAATAAGCTTTTCTACTGCAATAAAAAGTGCGAAATAAATTGACATTTTATTTCCAGTAACTTATAGGGATTTCCATTTTTACGTGTAACAACATCCGGCGAAAATCCGAAAAGGAAATGCAAGTAATTAAATAAACATGTAGTTTTCAGCTATATTCCAATTATGTAAGAAAAGCCTGGTGTATTATCTGTCCTGGTAGCGGGTGTAGGACTGGATTGAAACTTCTTTTGTTTTCTAAAAATGGCCCACCGTTCGGCCCTTTATCAAGAACATTTATGATGCTAAAAATTTGTTATGCTATTCGGTGTTGGAACGGTCAAGGTGCATTATGAGGGCTGTTCAACAGCGAAACGAATCTTTTCTCCAACAATAACATTGTTAAAACACCTGTGACAGAAGTTGTCATTATGACATATTTGACTGATTTTTAACTCTCAATCACAAAAAATCTCTACTTGTGTACGGTCGCACTAATTGCTCTCTCGATTAATTCGCATTCTCGCAAAGTGAAAAATATTCAAGCAATTATATCTGGTAGATTACATAAGTCCGCATTGTCAAAATAAACCACATATGTATAAGCTACCCAACTATCTTAGTGCCCATACGTAAACCAGATTGCCCACCCCTCTTGTTGGAGTTAGAGCGGCTCAAAGCCCTACTGCCAAACAATAACATCAAGAAATATTTTAGTAACGTTGTAACGATTATTATAAATATTTTAACGTTTGCACAATATCTTTAGTTTTAACATTTAAATAGATTTATTTAGTTATTCTAAAGTTTAAAATAATATTTAAAAAATCATAAAAGTAATTTTCACTGAAAATTTTAAAAACAAATCAAAACCTTACAAATGTAAGACACAACGACCCTTAAGCCTCACAACTAGCCTTGATAAACCCGAATGAAGTGTTAACAAATTGGCTTATAATATTTTGTAACATTTTTTAGATAAATGCCCTGCTCTTATACAGCTGCTAACTTTTGCCTAATCTACGATTTTTGCTGCAATAGAACTATGGCCAGATGGCTAGTCCTGTGGTGTAAGAAATCGACAGAATCAATTGTGAGTCATAAAACAGGTCGCAATTATTTATACAACGAATAAAAGAAACAATAGTAGTAAGTACGGGTCGTAGGGAGTCTCTTGACCGCGCGGACACACATTGTTTTGCCGATGAAACGTAGAAGTTGTTTCCCGCGAAAAAAGCGGCTCTAACCACCGCAGCGTTGGATTATCTGTCGCGGTTCCCCTGAAAAACTGCCTTATCTTGCACATTACGGACAACTAATTGGATATTTTAAGGATTTTTTTTCGGTTTGCGAATAAATACTTGTTACGTGTTTGAAATCTTAAATAAGACAGCACTCTACGAGAAGAGACGTTTCGATACCTCGCATTGTTTGGATGTCATCCGTTTTGCTATACTACGTTGAAGGGTCAGCCTTTGTCCTCCCTGAGAATTCGATAATTAAAAAGACTTCTTCAAGAATTTGTTCACAAATTACTCACCTTAATCTAAGTGGGTAATGCAATGTGGTTAAACGTATCCACATATTCTTTGATCCAACATACATCATATATTATTCAATTAGCTGTGTCCGATATTGCTTTATTTAGGAATATAATAGAATTAAGTTAAGTTTCGCTTTTTTCTTGAAACCCAAATCGACTTCGTCGGTTTGATATCGTCGATGAGTTCGTCGTTGCTCTGCATGCAAGGAACTCCCCAGATGGTTACTATTATTACGTGCGTTAAAAAGCATCGAAGGTTATCAGAAAAAAACTAAAAGTTAACAGAATTCGAAATATTTATGAACCACTATAATACTACGTACTTACTACCAAATGCTTATTGCCTTAACACAGTGGACGGCAAACTTATTAGCCAAAGAACCAAATATGAACATTACCACAATTTTTTTTAATTGGCAGACAAATCTGCTTGTTTAGTAAACTTTTATTACACTAAATAAAACTAAATTTCATACTTAATAATAAATATTTATTAATGCGAACAATGTGCTTGCATCTCCTTGGAAAGTTTGAATAAGTCAGGTTTTTATGTTGTGTTTAATTTTAGGCATGATTCCAAGTTCTCATCAAGAAGACGACTTCTCAGTTTACTTTTAATAATGTTCATGCTCGAAAAAGATTGTTCGCAGGTACAGGGTTATTGCATTTAAATTAATCAAGTTATAGCCACTTAAAGTTCTTATTTGATTAGTTTAAATTTGTGGACACCCTGTATAACATTGTAAGTTTATTATCATTGGGATATAAAATATGATTTCTTGTTACACTTCACTACAAATTACGCTTACATAACTTAAATAATTCTAAAGTATTTGACACATGAAAATTATATTACATTTTCATAAAATTCGGATTATTTAAAAAACCGTAAGATTTACGTATTATAAACCTTAACAAACACTTATTTTGCTCAGAAAATCTAAAAATGCAATAATATATATATATTTCAGTTAAAAAAACCGCCGCGTTGTGCGCCCGGTAGGCGTCAGTGGATTCATCAAATAATACTTTGTAAAAATCAAACGGTTTACCCGCAAACTACCGTGCCGTATAGCGTGAATAACCCTGTATATGTAGAACCGAAAAGGAAAAGAACAGCAAACGCGAGATTTTTCGGCTGATCGTAAGAGTCTTCCTTCTCCAGGTCATTCAAAGCAGACCACTTGTGTTGTGAACTAAGGTCACATTTTTTCTTCTGCAATATTTCGAATTCAACACAAAGACGTTCGAATTTAGAGAGCCATATATCCTTGTTTTTTAATTTAAATTCATCATGCCATTATTCCCAACTTGTTTTTTAAATCCAGCAATTGTATATTAAAGCTACCAATGTCAATTTCAAAAGGAGAAAATTTCAGCTCGGTTATCGTAGCATTAAGAGGATTTTTGACAAATGCTAAAGTTGCTCTGCTGTTTTTAAATTCCTGAAACCTGCTGAGAATTAAATTCCTGAAACCTGCTTCCTTCATATTTAAAATTATTATTTAAAAATAGTGTTTATCAATAGAGGAATTACTTTCTTGGCGGTGCTTCAGCAGGCTGGGAAAGTAAAACAATGTTTCCCTTTCAAAATCGTAAGCGAAAATGGATAATTTGTTTTCGAATGTTATTACTTCTTCTAACATCGAAAATATTAAGTTTCAAGCTGATTTAGATGAAACGTAACGTCTACCATGAAATAAAAGTTTTGGATCTCCTGATCGTCTGTTAGTTCTGGATGGTGAACGCACTTCTCAAGGAGAAATGCTTTAATTTACGGAAAAAGGGACGCGAAACGTTTTAAAACGTTTCCTCTTGATAACCAACGTGCTTTGTTATGAAGCAGAAGATCAGCGTTCTCACTCTCCATTTGAAATAAAATTCTTTGAATTGGCGATGATTAAGAACTTTAGCTAAAATGGAGTTGATAATAGTAATCACTAATTTCATAACTTTACAAATTTCAACCGGCAATGATTGCGCACAAAGCGCTTCTTGGTGAATGATACAATGGTAAACAAGAATATCGTGATTAATTTTTTCTTTCAAAATAGCAAAAAACCCTTTTCTTACGCCGGTCATACTTTTAGCCCCACCTGCTGAAATCGTCACAATTATCGAGGGAAATATGATGTTTAGCCATTCTCTCAATTATAGCTTTTGCGATATCTTCTACATGCGTCAGACCTTTGAGTGGCAATAATCCTGAAAGTTCTTCATTAGGGCCTGAATGAGACAGAAATCTTACAAAAAGCGAAACTTGCGTTGTATCTTTTATTGTTGTGTATATTTTCCTGACTGTACTTCAATTTATTTCAAAAATTCCTGGGTTTCAGTCAATTTTATTGTTTACTATTTAAAATGTTACAAATACGTTTCGGTGTCTTTCTCCACCATCATCAGTTTGTCTAAAATATATATTTTTACATTTATCATCAATTTAAATAAAAAAACTTTCACAAAATTCACATATTAAAATACAAATCACACACATATTAAAAAGTACAATTAGGAACATTGGTTCTCAGGTGATGAGTCAGGATAAACATGTTCGGGAAAAGACTAGAATCTATTGTTTAGAGACTTAAATTTAACTTACATGTCTAGATGTTTGACCTTCACATTTGACTGGACATTGAATTTCGTATTTTATTCAACATCGAGCGAGGGAACGAAAAAAACATGTTTATACTTCGCCTTTTCTTTGCGTTCTTGGAATTGCTCTGCAATTCCTCAATATCAGCTGTTTACTTTTCACTTACCTGGTCCATTCAGTTCATGCATGCGATCATCTAATTAATGTGTGTTAGACTGAGCTAAGATTGTCTGTGTCTGATGTAAAATTCATTGCATTCTGGTGTTTTTCGATTTGTATCATTTCATGGATTCTTCTCTTATTATAGTAGTTTTCATTGATTAGTATTTTTGTGTTACCGAAATCAAAACTATGCAATTTTTGTTGTGCATGTTGTGCTAATGCTGTTGCATTTTCGTTAACCTTTCTTAAGCTATATTTATGCTCGTATATTCTTTTTTTCAAATATTGTCTTGTTTGACCTATGTATGCTTTGTCACAGTTCAAACAGTCAATCCTGTATATTACGTTAGGTGTGTCCAACTTATTGCTTTTAGGCTTAAATTTTGTGAAACATTCTTTTACCAAGTTGTTTTTAGTTCTTTCTGCTATAGTAATATTATGTGGTTTCAGAACACTCTTTATTTTTGTGTTTATTTCTGGTATGTACGGTAATGATACATACCTGACTTCACCTTCTTTTATCTTATTTATATTATTTATGTTGTTCCATTTATTTGAATTGTAGATTTTATTAATTCTTTGTTTTATTATTGGTTCAAAGAAAGTTGATTTTTGGGATAGTTGTTCATTATTAGTATCTTTTTTATTTTTTCAAGATTTTTTTATCTCTATCCATAATGTGCCAATTTAATCGCTCTATCCGTAAGAGCTGTTACAACACTTTTTTTTATATTGTATAGGTGCATATGATTGGTAATTCAAGTATCTACCAGACCACACATCCTTTGTGTACCAGTTTGTTTTTATTTCCCCATTACCGTCATATATAACCGTCATATCCAAAAAGTTTATTGATTTGTTTTTGTCTTCCTCAATGGTGAATTTAATGGTCTCATGGAATGTATTAAATTTATCTAATGTGTATTGAACTTTTTGGTTTGGCAGGCACATTATGCAGTCATCCACGTATCTTTTAAATAATCCACACTCAAAATTCAAATCAGGTATTAGTTTTTCTTCCAGACTTTCCATCACGAGGTTTGCTGCTATGGGAGACCCCATAGCTACTCCATATATTTGTGAATAGAAATTGCCCTCGTACTGGAAGTAAGTGGACTTAAGGCACAGCTCTACCGCCCCAATAAATTCATTTTCTGGTAATGATGTGTGCTCCCTTATTTCAGACCATCTATCCCGTATGCACTGTATTGAGCAATCTACCGGGATGTTTGTGTATAACGATACCACATCAAGTGATATTATGCGATGGTTCTCAGGTATTTTCTGCTTTTTTATAAATTCACAGAAACTCCATGAGCCCTTAACGTGATATTGTGACTTTCCCAATATATTACTCAACACAGATGACAGATATTTAGACAATTGGTAAGTTGGGGCAGGCCTTGGCAGGCCATATATATATGGTGCTCGGCCGTTGTTGCAAGACAGTGTTCGTTTGAAATTATCCGTTATGAATTCATTTTTATGCCATGAATTTATTATTTTATTTAGTTTTGTTTGAATAATTGTAGTAAGATATATTTTTTTTCCGGTTTATATGTTTTCAAATCATTTATTAAGGTTAGCATTTTTGTTTTATATTCATTTTTCATCATCTATTGTTTTGCTACATTTATCAGCCGTTAGCACACAGATGTTTGTGTTTTCATTAAAAAAGTTTTGGTTTCACATATAAGCCCATTGATATCATCGGGCACACCCTTGTTCGACGTTCCACTCTTGAAATTTGTTAATATATTACACAACTTACTTCTTATTTCGTTTTTTTTATCGCTGTTTAAAGAGAAGATTCCATGTTCGATGTTTGCTATGACTTCATGAACCGGTTTGTATTGTTTTTCGTTAATACAAAACTTTGGACCAAGTGATGGTATATAGTAGTAGTAAACATCTTTATTTCTAAAAAAAGGCTATCGACCTATCGGTCTTTTAGTATCGGATAGTATATATTTGACATTGTTTGGTATGTTTATTGTTGTTAAATTTTTTATTCATTCTTCATTAGTCTTATATTTGTTTTTTATACCATGTTTTTTTGTTACCAGTGTTTCCAATTTGTTCTTTTGTTTTGCCTTGATCTTGTTGAACACAGTTTCGTATTTCTGCTCTTGTTGTTCATGAAACATTGTTAATTCATTGTGATTAATTTTTTCTTGTAGATATCTTTTCACATTAATGGTTTCATTCTCTATACTTTTTAACTTTGAACAACAATCACTTAATACGATATTTAGGCAGTGAAGGTAAAACATGTCCAAAACTTTTAAATATTTTGTTTGATTCTGTCTGTTCCCAAAATTAAAATCCTTTCTCCTCACCTGTATGAACTTTGGTATGATCGCCAAATTCTTGCATCTTGTTAGGAAGTTTCTTCTGTTCCTCTCTCTTGCCAATTTTGCTTGTAATCTCCCATATGCCCGTTTCAACTCTTCTCCATCCATCCGATCTATCCTGCTTTTGTTCCCAAGCATCTCATTCATTGTTGTGTATATTTTCCTGACTGTACTTCAATTTATTTCAAAAATTCCTGGGTTTCAGTCAAATAGTAAACAAGTTAAATAGTAAACAATAAAATTGACTGAAACCCAGGAATTTTTGAAATGTATCTTTTATGTCACAAGACTCGTCAACTGCTATTGAAAAAGCCGAAACCAATTTCAGAACTTCGATATGCTGGGTGGTTATATTCGAACACATTTTAATTGTTCTATCTTTAATGGCTTTGGCAGACAATAGTAACTCTTTAATTCTTTTCAGAATATCTGCTTTGTTCTTAAAATCCCGAAATAGCTCTTCGGATGCATTTATAAAACAATTGTTTTTGTATTCGCCCTCTGTGTACGATTTCCCTCTCTTAGCAATCTCTTGGCTGAAAACAAAACTTTCCATATTAATATTGCTGGAAGATTTCATCCAGTTATTAAACACAGAAGTTGACGACTCTTGACTCTTCTGAAGTTCCTCCACAGCTTTCTTCGTTGCATCACCGGTAGGATTTTTAGTGCTAAATGACACGTGCTTTCTTGTAAAGTGTCTCTCTAAATTTTACTTCTTGTTATGCGCGAATTTTTCCTTACAAATAAAACATGTCGGAAGTCCATTAAAGTTTTGAGTCAACTCAAAATTCTCGGTCCACTAAACTTTAAATTCGCGGTTTTCATCTTCCGTTTCTCTTTGCTTTTTTTTGGTAGCCATGTTAATTGGGATGCTTATAAAAATATTCCAAATATATTGTATATTTCTAAAGCCACCAGTACTAAATTATTATCATTATTAAATTGATAAAAATAAATTTAAAAAAATATTTTCAAAAAATACAATGTTATTAATATATGTAACTGCACTAAAAGGTTTCGCGCCTTCTTTCCATCAGGATCTTCGTTTCTTGACTTAGTTTACATTGTCTTGTGTTACTATTGCGTGTGCATACTTTCTAGGTCACTACTTGGATGTCTGAACGTATTTTGGTCGATAGGTCATCGGTGTCAAAATTTTTGTAATCTTCAACAGGTTCCAATTTAATTTTTAGTTATTGCTGATATTCTCTTTTTTTGTTTGTGAGAGTTTCATTTGTCGGGCGTTTTCCTCTTTCGATTTTGTTGCAAAACAAGTCTAGCCTGTAACAGTTTGTCATGGCTCCCTGTGTCAAATTGGTTCAGAACGGTGACATCTACGCTTATTCTTCTGTTGTTCGAGATAATGTAGTCAATTTCGTTTTTATATCTCTTACATGGGCTAATCCATGTCCATTTGCGATGGGGTGTCGAATTTGAATTTGAATTTTTATAAAAGGTGTTTAGACAGTAAATTTTCTGCTGGCTACTCCTCCAAGTTTAAAGTTCACCTCTGCATTCCTCTGGTGCAGGACATATCCTGATCTTAAGGTGGTTGCTTATTCGCCAGGCAGTCGTGTCTCACAGAGAGACCTTTTATATTCCATTTTATATGGCTAAGTTTTTCTTCCAGTTCTAGGAGGTGTTTGGGACTTGACAATGCCCGGTTGTTATATGTTCCTACAAATATTTCTCTTAATCCTTTGATCAGTTTACTAGAATTTTTGTCCCCCTCCCCAGAATCCATGGGACTGACAGTTCTTCCGACTGTGGGAGATTCTGGGCTTCTTCTCTACTCACCTGGGGTATATCAGTTTTGAAATTCGAGAGCATTTCAGGCGACGTATTGGCATATTTTGATACTACGCTTGCCAAAGACGGGTTGGAATCATATGAGACCAGCCGCCCACTATGGGTCAGACGCTGTTTGCAGCGCCCACTATGGGTCAGACGCTGCGTGGAAATCTTCTTAGTTTAACCTCACTTCGAGACGTTTCTGGCATGGGTGGCTCCACCGGTAGCTAAGCTACCACCGGTCTTGCTCCTGACCTTCACCTGACGTTAATAACGCCTTTGATAAAAAAGTTGATATTAGCCCAGCAAAGGGTTTCCCCTTTGCAATTACATAACATTTCTTCTTCGTAGAATGCCTATCCGTTCCGGATGTTGGCTATCATGTTGTTAATTCGAACTTTGTTAACAGCGGCGCGGAACAGCCGAGAGGTTGAACCATGTTTTTAAATCTTTCAACGACGATATTCTCCTTCTTCTCTAGCTCCATATACCTTGCCTTGTAGGATCTTCTGCAAAAGGGCATACCTGCTCTCATTGCACATTATATGTCCCAGATATTGTAACTTTCGAGTCTTAACTGTATTCAGGACTTCTTTGTCCTTTCCCATCCATCTCAGCACCTCCGTATTGGTCATTCTCTCTTTCCAAGGTATTCGTTGGATTCTTCGGTACAGCCACATTTCAAATGCCTCGACTTTTTTGGCGGAGGCCTCCGTAAGCGTCCACTATTCGAACCCATCAAAAAGGGTCGAAAACACGTAGCAATAGGCGAATTTTCGTTGCCAGCTGTAAGTCGTGGCTAGTAAAGACTTTTTCATCCTGGTAAATGCTGTTTCGGATTTTTCAATACGCGTTCTGATTTCCACAGAATGACCCCGGTTATCATTTACGTTCGTGCTAAAGTATGTGTATTTGTTGACTTTTTCTAAAGGACTTCGATTTTTAAGCCCTGATTTTGCCAACTGTGCCCTATGAGGATAGGAGAATGGAACTCATGCGGACTCCGGAGTCGTCTCGGTGAGTTTGTGCACTTCCTTCAGACCGAGGATATCGACGTGGCGTTGATTGTCGAAACATGGTTGCGCCCCGGGGATATACTTAGGATTCGGGGGTACAGGCTCGAACGTGCCGATAGGCCCGGTTTAAGGGGAGGGGTGGCCATAGCGGTCAAAACGTCAATTCCATACAGGAGACTGCCACACAGGCAGTCAGCAATAGAGAACGTCGGCGTTGAACTTCCTGATGGAGTTTTGATCTACTGTGGCTATTTCTCCACCGTACGCTTACAGGCCGCTGATGTCGATCCATTCTTCATAAACACCAATAGGGTGTTGCTAATGGGAGATTTCAACGCCCGCCATCCACTATTCAATAACCCTGGACATAAAAACGCAGCCGGCAATTTTCTAGCCGACTACGTTCGCGACAATGGCCTACTCGTTATGCCCACTTCATCCCCAACGCATTACCCGAACAGTGGAGGGAATCCATCCTACCTCGACTTCGGAATTGCCAAAGGACTCACCAATCTCACGGAGATGGTGGTTATAGACGCCCTCAGCAGTGACCATTTGCCCATTTACCTCGACATTAGGGATTTAAAGCGCACACAAACTAACGACTTTCGATATTCATACGAAAATTTCGATTTTCGCGAATATCGAAAACGACTACAAGACCTGACGTGTATTCCGGGCCAGATTGATACTGTCGAAGCTCTAGAGCATGCGGTAAAAGGTCTGACCAGGAATATACAACGGACACAGCAAGCTTTGGCCAAAAAAGTCCCGAACAGACCGCGGCGCGACAATCTTCCTGAGGAAATTCTGAACCTTATTAAGGCGAAAAATCGAATCAGGAAGCGTTGGCAGCGATTCAGGCAACCTGCCGATCGCATAATGGCAGCAGAGCTTGCACGAGACATACATCGCGAAATCTCCGCATACAGGAATTATACCTGGGCGGAGAAACTGCGAAATTTGACTCCCCGTGACAATTCCCTGTGGAAACTGTCGAGAAGTCTGCGAAAAGGCTATGAGCAAGTCCCCGCTCTTGAAAAAGAGGGGCGGAGTTATATTACCACCAGTGACAAGTGCGAGCTGCTCGCCGACTTTTTGGCAGAAGTACACAAGGTCCAACCAGCCCTTCAGGATAACGAAATCAAAAGACAGACCGCTGTTTTTGTAGAACGGAAGTATCCTATACCACCCTCGATTTTGCATTCCTATATAACAACCCCGTCGGAGATACAATCGTGTCTTCGGCGCCTCCCTAGCCGAAAAGCCCCCGGGCCAGACGGCATCCCTTATCTACTCCTCAAAAACTTACCGCGGAAAACTATTGTGCTAATAGTACAAATAGTCAACGCAGTCCTTAAATTGCAGCACTTCCCACAGGACTGGAAAAACGCTGTAATAATCCCCATCTTAAAGCCGGGCAAAAACCCGACCGAACCCGCCTCTTATAGGCCAATTTCCCTCTTGAACACCCTCGGCAAATTAACCGAGAAGGTCATCCATTCGAGATTACAGGCAGCAGCCGAGCTTCGAAGTTTAATCCCGGATGAGCAGTTTGGCTTCCGACCAAGACACAACACAACGCTGCAGACTGCTAGGATCGCAACGGACGCCTATGCAGCATTTAATAAGCTTCAAAGTACGGTTATGCTGCTTCTCGACATGCAAAGGGCCTTTGACACAGTCTGGCACACAGGCCTGCTGTACAAGTTGTTTGCCGTGCATTCACTGCCACTCTACCTAGTTTCCCTGATAGCGTCTTACCTAAAAAACCGTTCCATCCAGGTGAAAGTGGAGAATTCCACTTCTGCCAAAAGACGCATCGCGGCAGGAGTACCACAAGGAACAGTGATTTCGCCGCTGCTGTATACATTGTACACAGCAGACATTCCAAAACTTCCCACTACAAAAATAGCACTATACGCTGATGATACGGCTATCTACGCATCGTCTTTTTATGCTCAGGCTGCGAAATCTCGCATTGCACATCACCTGAGTTTATTGACGCCGTATTTTGACAAATGGAAACTTAAAGTGAATCCCAGGAAGACGGAACTTATTATCTTTTCGCGCAAATTCACTAACAACAAAATCTTATCACCACTCGTGGTCCAAAATACTCCTATCAAACCAACAAAAGAGGTGAAATACCTGGGATTCAAACTAGACGCCCGACTCCATTTCAATAAGCATGTTGACTATGCTGTACAAAAGACTGCCATGGCCCGAAGAAAGTTGTACTCTCTTCTGGCGCCAAATTCTTTCCTATCACCTCGAAATAAACTTCTGCTCTACACCTCCACTATAAGGCCCATACTGACCTACGGATCCCCTGTCTGGCACTCGGTCTGTGATTCCACGAGACGACGTGTTCAAAGGACCCAAAATAGGTTCCTAAGAGGCGTCCTATCGGCTGACAGATACACCAGAATAACCGAAATGCACGAAGCTACAGGGATGGCCTATATAGCCGACTATATAGATACCATCGCTGAAAAATTTTATCATAGCGGAGTGCAAGGCTCAGTCCTCACGCGAAATATCACCCAAGTAAGAGCAAACGACCGCCCAACCCATGGTCCCCTGTATAAGCGACTTCCCATATTTTATGAGGATTTTGTCCCTGACAGTACGTGACGACAAACAAACATTGCCTGCCAGTTGCAGACAGTCGTTTCTAGCAGGCTGGAAACGCACAAATCCAACATAACGTGACTTGACGGGTTCGTCCTGCCTCGTTCTGACTGGTGTTGGCTGGTCCTTGCACCGATCGGGGCGGGGGCGGATGGATTCGGTCATCTAGTTGAAACTGCCGGCGGTTAACGCCACGGCTGACAGTATCACTTAAAGGTCGAAGCAAAAGGGGTTTTGGCTTCCCTTCAGGAAGACCTTTTTTCCTTAATGAATGCCCCTCGAACTCCGTCTACCAATAAAGTACCGCGGGTGTTTTAGTTTTTACTGATTATCAGGAACTTTGTTTTGTTGGTGTTTATTTCGAAACCATATTGTCGACTGTATGATGTAACACTGTCCATTAGGAGTTGCAAGGAAGATAGGTTGTCCGCCAAAATAACGGTATCCGGATTCCGGCCTCAGTATCCTGCAGGGCTTATCTGAATATGCTTTCCGAACTTTGCTTTTCAATCACTTTTGATAGAAGACTAATTTTTTGAACACTTTGCCCAAAAATCTAAACTATATGCGGGTGTTTGGTTTCCGATTTTCTGAAAATGTCGAGTTTGTTCCAAAAACATTCGGACAATAAACCCCATTTCTGTCCTAACCGCCTTTCAATATCAAAATATAACTAACCGTGAAATAACTGCTAACCCAAAAAGTTAATATGAAATTTTGTATATTTATTTTTCCTGACTGGGTTTTTAATTTATTCCAATGTATTCCTGGGTTTTCAGTCAATTTTTTTCACAATTATGGTGTTATGTGATGGAGTCCTGCGTTTTCATCCCGGGTCTATCTATTGACCAGAGGCCTACTAGAAGGCTAACAGACGTCAAGAACGTAAGAAGCGTTATAGGGCAGGGTCTATCCAAGCCCTACTGACGAGTCCAATAGATAGACCCGGGATGAAAACGCAGGACTCCATCACATAACACCATAATTGTGAAAAAAATTGACTGAAAACCCAGGAATACATTGGAATAAGTTAATATGAAAGAAATTATTCTGAATTTTTTCAACCTTACATGCAGCTTTTTCAATGCAGTTCAAGATCAAGATATTCAAAAAAATGGCACATTTTTGTATACGTCTTTAAGGGTGCTTATCTGATTCTTTTACAACAAGTTCAGCTGAGGCAACTGGAAATCCGACTGCACAAAAATATGTAGTGTTTGAAGCACCATCGATCAATATTTGTTTCTTATTCGAATTCGTGATTGCCGTTACCAATTTGTATGGGAAACGGAACTATTTAAAGAGTTACATTTCCTATAGGATTTTGTGACTCCGGTCACCATAGGGAACGGAAAGTTGCCTCCCGGTCTCTCTCTAAGTGGGTATAGAGCAAGAAACGGTAATTAGAAATACACACAACAGACTGGTCCTTAGAAAATAGCTAATCAACGACCTAAGAGATATTTTTACTGAAATTTTGAATGATTTCTGAAGAGTTCAAGTAACGTAAATTTCCTACGATAACGATGGTATGTTACACTTTTTGAATAATCAAGAATCACCCGAAAGAGTCACCCTCCAAATATATGTTCAATTTATGTGGATATTTTGTGGATTTTCCAATAAAAACGAAAAAAAAAATATCAACTCCGATATTGCTGGAAGTATCAGAATATTATACATTAGTTGAAATGCGCATGTCAATTTATTCATCTTTTCAATACAACATAACATTATTTTCCTACGGTAAATTTAACTCATTCTCCTTACGGTTTATTGGTAGGTTAGATATTGGGATACCCCGTCATAAATTGAACTTATCGGGGAGTACTCATATAAAAGCTGATCAAGCACCCGGTCTATATACAACAGATATGCGATATAAAAGGAACAATAATAGATATCTTATGTAGATAACAGGTAACACATTCGCACAGCACTGGTGTTTACAGGAATACCATTTGTGGTAAATTGCAGCGAGCAGCTAGACCGCTTGGCACCAACAATGCTACTTGCTAAATCAATCCGTATAATTATCAAACGAAGGTCGATTTATTTGATTGTTGGTTTATTCTAACATAAAGCATTTACTCAATCGGCTTTCTAGAGGCTTATTAAGGTGTTATTTATAGATCGTTTCAGTATCGAAGGGCGTATATTCTTTTGAAAATTTATGGGGAAATTTACGCGATGAAGTTACGCTTGGTGGAGCGGCGTACTAGTTGCAAAATACTTGATTCTTGATATTAGAAGGATTGGTCAATAAAACAGAATTACAAACTAAATATATTGTTGAACTAGGCAAAACTTTTAGACTAAGTATAAAGTAGTATCAACTATGTATGGTTGTCCGTTGTAAGTTGGTTCCACTAATTTTCTGTGTGCTTTATGAACTACAAGTTATTAGTCATAATTCAATGTGATATTGTTTAACACCATGTTAATATTACACTTGTTTTTACCATTTTACACACATTTTTGAGCTGATTTTTTTGTGCGTGCTCGCATTGAGTTCGCAACCGCTTATTTCACCCTAGTTTGTGCAGTGGCCTTTTACACCTTGGTTCATGTCTTCTGGGTCCTAGTTGACAAATTCTCGAGCTGTTCGATATGATGTTCCTTCGCTGTTACAAAGGCATTGGTTGATTTGTTTTTCATCAACTCTTTGACTGATTTCAACTGTAAATCTTAGTAGATTTGCGAGTTTCTTACAAACCGGGGGCTTCAAGTGCTGTGCGTAATAGTGTATTTCATGTTGCCTCAAAGTAATTATGTTAAGAGTATTTCTGGTGCACAACTCCAACCAATAGAAACGTTCGTAAGTACGGGTTTCGCCACGATTTTAATTAGTAGGAATTTGGTCTTTAGGTTCAGGTGACTTTATGGATTGAAGAGTGGGTATTGCCTATCGGCCCTCTGTCGTTGCTTCTGGCTTTCCCGACGTGGTATTTCTAATAGAATTGGCTGAGTTTTGGTCACTGTTCAAATAACATTTGAACATTGTAGTAGAGATTTGTTGGGCTTGTGACTTTTTTCTATATTGAATTCCGAAAATGGTGCGCCCCTGTCGAAGATCTTCGGGACGGTCACCACAAGTGCTATTTCCGGGTTTAGCGATTGAAAGGTTGATTCTCCAGCTTATCATAGTCGCGATAATTTTAGCATCCTGTAGATAAGTGGTCATTGTTTTCTTTTGAGTGGCTCACTTGTCAGAGCTGACCGATGACCATTGTCTTGAATTTGAAGGATGTGAGAAATCACTCTATAGCGTTCGGCGGGAGGTCTACTTTTGGTACCCTTTAGAATCAGCCCACATTCCAATGGCGCGACCATCCAAGGGGCCGAAACCCAAATCGTGGGAAACATCTTTCCCTCACCCTGTTTCTCTAATTTTGACCACGCGAGTCGAAAGAAGGGATGAAAAAGTAAAAACAGTCTTGAGAGAGTCATCGCCACACACTTGTCGGGAGCAGTCGCCACACACTCTTCGGGACTACACCCAGTAGTCATCTCAACACAGTCTTTGATATAGACTCGTCGGGAAAACACAGTCTTCGCAAGAGACTTGTCGGAAGCAGTCGTGATCACACACTCCTCGGGACTACACTCTGTAGTCATCTCATTATCTCCACACAGTCTTTGATACACACTCGTCGGGACTACACCCAGTAGTCATCTCAACACAGCAGTCGCCACACACTCTTCGGGACTACACCCAGTAGTCATCTCAAAAGAGTCTTTGATATAGACTCGTCGGGAAAACACAGTTTTCGCCAGAGACTCGTCGACACACACTCGTCGGGACTACACTCTGTAGTCATCTCATTATCTCCACACAGTCATCGAAAAACACTTGTCGAAAACAGTCTTCCGCACACACTCTTCGGGACTACACCCAGTAGTCATCTCAAGACAGTCTTCGCCACACACTTTCAATAGTCACAAGTCTACAAAGGTAGAACTGCCCAGCCCAATCGCACACTGAAGTAATAAACGGTGGTTACCAGTACTGGTTTCGCACTTGGCAAAAGGCCATAACGCTTATTATTTCCTCGACTGCCCCAACTATACCCACCAAACACTAATCTCAAAACCCTTTGGTCCTTCGAGTAAAACAAGAGTTCTTCCCAAATTATTCCGGTGGTGCAATCCAAAGGTTCGAAGAAGTAGCATCTCCGGAACAGTCACTTTGACCTGAAGTTTCTATTTGACGTTCCAGTCGCAGGGATGCCCACTGCAAGCGTCTTGCGATAGGTCTCCTGCCCTGGCAGCGTTGCCAGGTCAAGCAATACCCAACGTGGCTAGTGTATTCTGGGCTGCCTAAGCCCAGCCACATATATATCATATGTGGTGACTTCAGGCACTACAAGTTTGCAACGCTACCTGACTACACCGCAATCGTCTCTTCGGTAAGATATAAAAGGACGGGACATCCAACGAGCACTCATACCCGTAGATTAAATAGCAATAAGAAGGTGTAATCCTTATTTGAAAATGAATATGTTCAAATGTTAGCGAACACTCACTCACTCTTACAATTGTCTCAACAAAACCGACTTCACCGGCAACACATTTTGCACCATTAACATGTGTATTTTTACCTCAACAAAATTAAAGCTATACTTGTGTTATACTCGTGTTTTACTACCAGCAAACAGTGGTGGTGGTTCCGAATATAAAATTAGCGATTCACCCACACAAACACCACACATACACTAAGTGTCAAGAACTACAAGTTCACTATAAAGAAAGAGAAGAGTTTGAAAATAAATATTATAATGTACAAAGTTTTCTCTCGCATTATTTGCAGTCCAATCAGGTAGGCATTCATGGGACTCTTTACAGAATATTTTAATGCCGAAAATGAAGTTGCCAACTTTTTCAGAAAGTTACGAGCACTGCCTCTCATTTCAATTTTAAACTTTTCCTCAATTGTTATTAAGAATTCAAGTTTGTCAAGTCAGCAAAAGCAGCTGATTGAGTCGCACCATCGCTATTTAACAAACAGGATACGTTACAGTAACACATTAACATGTTAACATAACCATTTTTTTTAACAAAATAAACGTTAAAAATTGTATAAAACAAATTGGTGAAAGAGCAGCAAATGACGCTTTGTAAACACCAAACGCGTCAAAAAACCAACTTCTGCTCACAAACCACAGACTCAACGCTGACTCCCCTACAATAACTTCAGACGGCCAAACGACACAACCAAAAAACGACGTAAAATACCTTGGAATCACAATTGACCACAAACTTAAATTCACTAAACACATACGAAACATCAGGGCAGAAACAATAAAGAGAACAAAACACTTCCGACCACTAACCTACAAAGACAGAGGAATTAGCACAAACACCGCCACCAAAATATATAAAGCTATTTGTAGACCCTTGCTAGACTTTGGACATATACTCATGACCAACGGAACAGAAAGGACAAAACGTTATACACAAACAACAGAACAAATTGCACTAAGACTAATAACACGAATAAGACACCCCCAAAACCCACTACACAACCCCCCCACCCAACTACTATACGAACGCACAAACATGACAAAGACCTCGGAAAGACTCATGCAGCTACAGACAAAATGGACAAACAACCCCTACAACTGGACCATACTGAATCCCCTTTGTCTTACAGGACCAACCAGACAATCCCGCTTCCGTTTCCCTACATTAACGCTACTCGAACACTTACACGCAACGGACTAGTGGACAATAAAATAATTTCTTCTTGCCACTGAAATCTTATTTATTTAATAGTATTGTTAACCTAGAATAAGAGAATTTTCCTATTTGTTTTTTATTTAGATTAAGTTTGCATGTATTAAACAAGGGCAGAAAGACCGATAGGTCGATAGCCTTTTTTAGAAATAAAGATGTTTACTACTACTGACGCTTTGTAGAACAGACAAAATACAGGGTGCGCTGCTACAATCAAGAATAATAAATTACGTAAGTTTATTATTGACAAAAATAAAGACTAAAGCGGAAGCAAACAGTTATTAATGATTAATAACCGTAATTAAGAAGTTAAAAATCGCTACTTATAATTTAAATCAGAAAACCTCAGGCATAATCACATAATGATAGTACATAACCGAATAAAAGTTAGTAATTTCTTACTTTTTAATGTAAATTTTAATTCAGGCAATTAATTACAAAATTATACTAGAAAGTCGATATTTATTCTCCGCTTATCATAGGATGGGTGGTTCCCTTAAAATAATCAACAATCCCGATAAGCGTGTGCGAAAATACAATATTTTATTCATCACTAGCCGACAAAAACCCTTAATTAATATCGGCAGGTTTTTCCGTCGGCTTCCAAGTTGCCCGAAAGTACAATAATAGACCACTATTGGAAAAAACACACTATTAAGGCATAAGAAAAACAATTCATCGATTCTGCAACTAGAAAGCAGATTCTCGCTGAAAATAATCAACAGCGGGTATTGTTTTTATCTGAGACATAGTGCGTACACTGAAGCTGGTTTGACCGCTTCGATAATCACTTCGGGTTTCTAAGCAGAGCGATATAATTGTCCATAAAGACCCGAAGACCAGTCAGTAATTAGATAAAAGTATCGGTCGATATAATTGCTAAACTTGCACTTACTTCCTGATGTTCTGTGGAATCAAGATTTAATATTGTAAATAGTTTTTGTATCTAACTAATACAGCTGGAATTGTATAGTTTATGGAAGGACAGGCATTTTTTGGCATTTCTCAATTAACTAAAATGAAAGTTATTGGAATAACACAGCCACGAACTGTACTTCCGTATTCCCATTTTTCCTGAGGCATAATTCAAATCTTCAAACGTTGTCATGAAGAACTCCATGCAGAATTTGTGGGGTTATTTCGTAAAAAAACGCGTCTTATTCTCTGCTTCATATGCAGATATTTTTTCCTTAACCGTCCGGTCTAGTCCTGGAGTTTCACGCTTGCGCGTTTCATTGCCATGTTGCCGCTATGCAGATATTTGTTACCTAACCATCCGCATCAGTCCTGGGTGTTGGCCTTGCTCGGATAGTGACTCCTAACGATGAACGACAAATGATAAAATTAGCATTAATTTCAGCAACAGCAACCGAAATTATAACCTCAGAAAAGAACAGTTTCTTGTGGTTCAAGCACGTTTTTAGTTCGGTTGCTGTTGCTAAAATTCATGCTAATGTTATCATTAGTCGTTCATCGTTAGGAGTCACTGTCCGAACAAGGCGAACACCCAAGACTGGGGCGGATGGTTAGGTAACTAATATCTGCATAGCGACAACATGGCAATGAAACGCGCAAGCGCGAAACTCCAGGACTGGAGAACTTGGCAGACTTTTTCTTGGGATGATCCACACATGTTGAAGAAGGCTCAATTCAATCGCAATTGTTATTTTTGTAATAGATATATTTTTTAAGTTCTCGGATTCAGTTTCGTTTTAAATTTTGTAGACACGACATCGAAGAATAGCCAAAAAATGTTATGTACCAAGGGTGTTACGGATTGTATAATGCCCTGAAGGTCGAACTAGCCCAAGGACCTTTGGCTCACTGGCCATAACGCATGTGGTGCATACAATGCTTTTTATTCGAATTAATCAAAAACTGACATTTTTCGATCAGAAGCGATGGTCATAAAGAAGCATTTTTCTTTAGTATTCTTTTGTTTTACTTTTACGCACAGTGTGCGCAAAAATATATGAGACAAATTGAATGTGTCACTGTCATATTTCTTAAAGTAGTTTTACTAAAAGGTAACGGACATGCTGCTTTTTAAATGAATTACGTAGGTTTATCGACAACTATTGATCCTAATTTAAAGTTTACTTACAATTTGTAAATTATACCTTTGTTACAAGTTTAGTCTCAAAGTCGTTTTAATGGCCTGTTTTTCTGCGTACGCCGATGTTGCCACATGCAAAACACGGTCTTTTTAAATAGCGCAAAGGTCATGCAAAGTGTGCAACTTATACAAACACCATACAGTGAAAGCAGCTGTTTCAAGGTTGGAAGTTGAACCAACATTTGCGGCATCTCTAACTTCTGGTGGTGTACAGGACATTGAATTTTCGGCACTCATTGCTGCACTTGTATATGCTTACAAAAGTACGCTTTTCAAAAATTACAAACGTCAAAACGTGACATTTGAGAACTGGCATTGACTATTCTTATTTATTATAACGTATTATTCGTGAAGTCTTTCATTCGAACCAAAAATCTTGTTCGATACGAGGGCGAAAATCCATATTTCGAACTCCTGATGTCATAAACACCGTCGTCGTTCGAAAAACGAACTTTTCGCCCTTGTATCGAAAACTACTATTATGTTTCACGTAATGGATTTTCATAAATTATTTATAGTTATTAGGATTAAATATAACTATACCTGTACCTGTATGAAATAATGTAATGATTTGTGATTTTATCTGAAGTGACTTTGATGTTCCTGTCAATTAGCAGTCATTCATCGCAAAAAATGGAAGAAATTCCGCAAAATATAAGAGAACGCAGCAAAAGCTACAGAAAAATTGGGCCTATAAAGTTGAGAGCATCTTATGACCCAGCAAACACACCTCGGTCCCTGAGATGTCTCACGGAAGTCATTACGGGATATAAGTCTGGTCCCTCGGACGTCCTGCTACGTCCCGATACTTACGTGGGAAGCCCATGGGACATACTTTTGGGACTGTTGGGGCCATGTATAGGATGATCCTGTAAAGGTCGTTAGGGACATCACTGGGATTATAGACGGGTTGTTTAGAGAACATCTGTGAAACGTTCTTAGGTTAATAGTCAACCATCAAATTATTGGAAAATTTAGGGAGGAAGCAATTTAAAAGAAACAAAATACTGAACCAATAGCCTATACTTCAAAACAAACAAAAAACATTTATGTATTACAAACTAGACTCATTTTTGCTATGAATCGAAATTTGCTCTTCTCTCCGAAACCGGTAAAGTGTTAATTGCTATTTTTTTCTCTTTTGAGTCTTTTCGGCGCGTGTCTGACTTTTTTCCTGGTTGCTATAAATAGCGGATTTTTTAGCAAGCCATCTGTAATAAAAAAAAGATATATTTTATCATTTATAAATCCAACTAAAAGTGTATTTTACCAATAAGTCCATTGCAAATGACAAGTTCTTCTAAACTTTTTTTTCCTTTTTGCCTTAGAAGCTATATAATACAGCGACTTCAGTTGTTATAATTTGGCGGTGTGCTCTGCCCACCGGGCCATTTTTGTGGCTCCCACCAATTAATTGTATGAAGTTAACCTGCAACAATACTAATAAAAAATCTCGTGCGAATAAATATATGATTTGCAGTTGGTTTAATAATTTCATTGAAATATAATAAAAAGGAGTCTCGTAGCAACCTTGGTAGCGATACGACGTGTCGAGTACGAAAGTATCCGCAGAATTTCGCGCCTGAGCGAAACCATAAAAACTAAAAAGTTTTATATTCAGGGTCCTATTTCTGTGTATCGAACTTATAAATAAAGAACGAATAAAAGGATAGTTTTACGAGTCAACGAAATATGAATATTGGGAGCTACCTAGAATCCGAATCGGACAGGGCCTCCCAGGATGGCGGCTTTATGAGACCGAAATCCAAAAAAACAGGTCGAAAACCAACAAAGACAACCGTCACCAACCCTACAACCCCAACACAAGAGTCCAAAAGACACACACTAGAGCGACCATCAACTCCAGCCATCAAATCAACACCACCGTCATTCAAGGCAATCACAACACACGATAAACGCCCAACATTCAATTTGGCATTTATGGTGTACACAACCACAGCAATCACGAGAGTGCAGCTAGCCCTAAAATGGGTAGAAAATGACATAAACAACAATTTTTTTTTTAAATAAACAAGAAAGATATTGTAATAAAACAAGAAAACAACTTCCTCATCAAAACCAACAGCCCAGAAAATGCCACAAAAACTCTGCAAACTCTTATAGAGAGAAAGATAATAAAGTCTTTCAAACAAGCAAGCAGCACCTACAACACACAAAACCGACAGCTTGTTAGCAAACCCCAGATTACACCATCATATTCAGTCGTCGCCACTGGGGTCGACCTAGATATTGAAGACAACATGTTTCTCAAACACCTGGAGCAGCAAAACTTCAGAATAAGATTCTGCAATAACCGGCGATATATCCACCTACGAAAGGCTAATTAACGACCGTGCGGTTCATTTTTTGGGCCGCACTTCAAAATCACCGAAAGCAAACCACCAGCACCCGTGCCTGCGCCGGGTGGCAAATGCAACCGATTCAACCACAAAACTGAAGACTGCAAGCAATCACCAAGATGCAACAAGTGCCAGGGACCCCATCTAACTTCCAAATGCGAGTCACCACTGCCAACCAAATGCGCAGCATGCAACTCCGAAGACCACGCAGCATGGAGCATGAAGTGCCCAAAACGACCGACAGCCCCAATCGACGGAATACCAAACGTCAAGATAAAATGTCTAAACAAACGAACGACCGAGATTGCGGAGACGACGACAGTGGCAAGTAAAATACACACACCCATTACAACACATGATTACATCATAAACAAATACAAACATCAACTTAACAAGACAAACAATACCAACAGAGACGAAGGACTAAAAAAACTACGAAAATAATTTATAGAAGACTTCGACATTGACACCTCCATATTTACATCTTAATGTTTGACATGCTCCTGCCCGAGGGACGCTCTCCAACTGAATCCTACGAACAATTGAGACAGATAGTAACAAACATACAAGATTCAATTTGAAAGTACTTTACGCGAACATCAATGGACTAAACCATAAAAAGCCACTAATTTACAATTACATTGAACAAAACGACATGGACTGCTCCATGTTTGTGGGGACTAAAACTAAAATAGGACAGACTTCAACATACAGGGACTGGCAATACATCTGTAGGCATGGCAATTCCACCAACCACGCCAGGGGCGGGGCCTCAGTTCTTCTCAAACCTGTAACAAAACTAGGCAAAGCAAACCCTCCCCACCTCAACAACCCTTTGAACGACTGTCTACATTTTACCATACCCCACTTAAATGACCTGATGCACATATTTCTTACATACATACACCCACACTCCAGCCTAGAACAAAACATATTGACCAAGGCAAGCATCTATAAATATGCAACAATTATAGGCGACTTTAATTTGAACAGAAACAAAACGAAACAGCTTAAAAGATTTTTACTAAATTCAGACTTTATAAAACAGCACACCCCACCAACTTTTCCCGCAACCCAGATGCCCGTCAACCCAGATTCAACAGCAGACGTTCTACTGCACACAAGAAACTTAACAAACACCATCAACAACATAAACTTAACCAACGAACTTGGATCCGACCACCTGGCTATTACGTTTAACATAGACTTACAACATACGCAACCTACCTCCAGTACACCTCCTATAGAGAAAAACTTAAACCTAACAAAGACTGACATAGACAAATTGAAACAACATATACATGACTACATTCAATCGCAAGCACAGCCTATTTCAATAGAAACCATACAACAACAACTTTCACTAGCCATAGGAAAATTTAGCCCGGAAATAAAAAATGTTTTCTACCGACATACACTGCCCAAATTCATACTGAGACTCATAAAACATAAGAGAGAACTGTACAGACTATATACATACACTCAAAATAACGACCTAAGAAAGACACTGAACCAACTTAACAGAAACATTAAAACTTTGGACAATACCGACATGACAAATGGCTAGAAACATGTAAAGAAATGCAAAAAGACAAAGGCAAAAGATACTGGCGAAAAATTAAGAAACTAGCGCAATTTAGAAAAACTAGCACTACTGACACAATTGACGAAAACGGAATAGAACGTTACACAGACAAAGAGAAAGCGCACGCGTTCGCCAGACACTATCAAAGGGCCTTCAGCATATCGACAAACCCTAACTTCCACAATGCCAACTGGAACTTGATCAACGACTGGTACTTGAACTATTTTAACAGCTCACCAAACTATACCTACAAACTGATCACAGACACAGAGTACGATGAAGCCCTAGCGCATATCAAAAACACAGCACCGGGAAAAGATAAAATTAAGGCAAAACTCTTGAGAAGCCTAACTCAAGAAACACACAAACTGATCCTAACTGAATTGAACAACTGCATCACAAATAACAAAATCCCAAAAACATGGAAAAACGGCTTAATAATCCCTATACCCAAAAATGGACTGGACAATACACAACCGAGCAACTACAGACCAATCACACTACTTCCAGTACTAAGCAAAGTTTTTGAATACATAATAAAGCAGCGGTTTGAAAAAATGATTGGAAAAAATATATCTACCTACCAATTTGGTTTCAAACAACATCACTCGACTATTCATCCGCTCTTTATTTTGGCCAACAATATACAAACGACTCACCTAACTGACAGAAAGTCGGCGTGTCTATTCATGGACATTAACAAGGCCTTTGACAGTGTCTGGCATATGGGCTTACTCTACAAAATTCACAAACTCCACACACCAACATATCTACTTCACATCATAAAAAACTTACTTGAAAACAGACTACTACAAGTACGAATTGACAACACATTATCTTTTACTTTTTCCCCTGAACAAGGACTCCCGCAAGGATCCCCGCTCTCACCATTCCTATATAATATATACTGCCATGATATTTATAATTACCACTTACCAGACAAAAACCAAATAGACAAATCAGCGTACATATTACAATACGCAGACGACTGAAAGACTCCAAACACTAACGAACAATACAATGTCATGGTTCTATAAATGGAGACTAACACCAAACGCGTAAAAAAATCAACTTCTACTCACAAACCACCGACTCAACTCTGACTCCCCTACAATAATTGCAGACGGCCAAACGACAGAACCAAAGAATGACATAAAATACCTAGGAACCACGATTGACCACAAACTTAAATTCGCTAAACACATACGAAACATGAGGGCAGAAACAATAAAGAGAACAAAACACTTCCGATCACTAACCTACAAAGACAGAGGAATTAGCAGAAACACCGCCACCAAAATATATAAAGCTATTTGTAGACCCTTGCTAGACTGTGGACATATACTCATGCCAATGTATTCCTGGGTTTCAGTCAATTTTATTGTTTATTATTTAAAATGTTACAAATACGTTTCGGTGTCTTTATCCACCATCATCAGTTTGTCTAAAATATATATTTACAGTTATCATCAAATTAAATAGAAAACTTTCACCAAAATTCACATATTAAAATACAAATCACACACATATTAAAAAGTACATCCAGAACATTGGTTTTCAGGTGATGAGTCAGGACAAACATGTCTGGGAAAAGACTAGAATCTATTGTTTTAGAGATCTAAATTCAACTTACGTATATAGTTGCTACCAACTTCACATTTGACTGGTCACTGAATTTTCCATATTTTATTCGATATGAAGCGAGCGAAACAAAATACTCATGACCAACGGAAAAAACATATACTCATGACCAACGGAACAGAAAGGACAAAACGTTATATACAAACAACAGAACAAATTGCACTAAGACTAATAACACGAATAAGACACCCCCAAAGCCCACTACACAACCCCTCCACTCAACTACTATACGAACGCACAAACATGACAAAGATTTCGGAAAGACTCATACATCTACAGACGAAATGGACAAACAACCCCTACAACTGGACCATACTGAATCCCCTTTGTCTTACAAGACCAACCAGACAATCCCGCTTCCGTTTCCCTACATCAACGCTACTCGAACACTTACAAACGCAACTGACTACTGGACCATAAAATAATTTTTTCTTGTCATTAGAATTGGAAAGTTTATTTAATAAGATTATTAACCTAGAATAAGAGAATTTTCATCTTTGTTTTTTATTTAGATTAAGACTACATGTATTAAACAAGGGCAGAAAGACCGATATGTCTATAGCCTTTTTTAGAAATAAAAATGTTTACTACTACTACTATAATAAAAATATATATAATAATAACGCATTTAAGCAATATATTACACTTATTATCTATTATATATTTAGAGAACATACGTGATCATCATTGTCAAAAACTCGTCAATATATTATATTGCATATACATATGATAGATACTTACAAATTTTTGGTAATTATCTTCATTTTTTAATAATTCTCCAAGGCCCAGTCAGCAATTTGATCGTTTATTCTGATGGGTGGATCCGAATTGTGGCTTGCAATGCTTATGTCTGGCAATGTTTAATTTGTAATATTACTTTTTGCTTCAAAAACTTCTACTTCAGGCCCTTAAGGCCTGTAGTAGATGTGTATAATTTTTTCGAGCGTATAACTAAAATCACGGTAATTGTTCAGAACACGGGCTTCGTTTAAGACTGCAGCTTTGCCGATTAAATATATGCTCACCTTATAGAAAATCTCATAACAAACACCATTTTTCCTATAGATTTTTCGAGAAAATGCCGTTTTCCACCACTTTTCACCCTCAGAAATTCACCAATTCCCAAAACATAGCAAAGGTCGCCATGATGGTTCTCTCTTTGCGACGGCGTACTAGTCGAAATTTTTCACACAGTTGCCAGTACTATCACTACCAGTACCTTAAACACGGGGTCGTCACCCACGCGTTCTGTTTTCCAGAGACAATCAAACTGAAAGAATCGATTTTTAAAGTTTCAAGTTTCGTTTGGGTTAACTCTTCTTCTCTCTCTTCATTGTGTTAACAAATTTCACGCTGAGGTAATTTAGGTTGCTAGAGAAATCGAACGTGGGAAAAATGGTTAAGCTCAACCGAAATATACCCATAAATTTTAGAAAACACGTTCCTATAATAATGCAATAGTTGCTTCTGTGTTTTGGGATATTGCTTTCCTGCACTGACACTGCGCTACTATTTCCTCTAAGGACGTACTTCTGGTAAGTTGTTAATTTTCAATTTATTACATTTTAGGTTTGATTGAGATTTTGTACTTTGGTGGCAGTGTGGCAACGCGGCTGAGCATCCTTGATTATTCGGTAGCGCTTAGGCTACGACTCCGCGAAGGCACCGAAAACAAGCCCTTTAAAATAATAAATTATTTTACTTACTCTATGGTTCAGAACAATATCAAATCAAAATCACAGATCACAGAGGTTATCTGCAGCTAAAATGTGCAAGAAACCTAACCTAGCCAAAAAAAAATAAAGAAAAAAGCATAGGAAATTGGTATATGTGATATGGATATTTTTATGTGGAATATATTTTGGTCGATACATCTTTTGTTGATATAGGTAGGTTTTCGTCTGCTGTAAAGTGTTCTTCTTCTTCTGTATCTTCGCCTTTTGTAAACCATATTTAATAATTTACATTAAAGTTTTTATTTTAATATATATATAAATAATAAAATAATATAAATATAATAATAATATAAAAAATATTAATAAATATAATAATAATATAATAAATAATTATATAACCGATGTCCGGCGTATAAGGCAGGGTCTACCTAAGCCTTACTGACGAGTCCAATAGGTAGACCCGGGACGAAACGCAGGACTCATCACATAACACCATAATTAGTGACAATAAAATTGACTGAAAACCCAGGAATACATTGGAGTGAATTAAAGTACAGTCAGGAAAAAGAATATACAAAGATAAATGCTTGGGAAAAAAAGCAGAATGGAACGAGTGGCAGCATCGGCAACACGGGTTGCCAACATCTCACCGCGCAAGATCTACACCGGCTCGGTTCATTTACGTCCGAACGCGTATAACCGATGTCCGGCGTATAAGGCAGGGTCTACCTAAGCCTTACTGACGAGTCCAATAGGTAGACCCGGGACGAAACGCAGGGCTCATCACATAACACCATAATTAGTGACAATAAAATTGACTGAAAACCCAGGAATACATTGGAGTGGGATAATAAATAATAATATAAAAAAAATAAATAATAAAAACTCGACTTCGTCTCGGGTGTCAAATGCCGTCGTCGTTCGAAAAACGACTCTTTTCGCCCTTGTATCGAAAACTACTATTAAGTATTAACTAATGAAATAAAATTATAGTTTATCCGTCCCAGATTTTTATTTTATCATCCACAAAATGAAAGTTTTTTTTTTTAAATCAAGTGAAACAAGCACCTTTGTTGCAAACTTCTTTCAATTTGTGCAAATATCCGGTAATCGAGAACGGCAATGTAGTTCATTTCTCCATTAGAAAAAACCATTCGAACCTAATTTGTCAGACTAACTGACGAACATCAAAAGTTTGACAGTTAGCGCCTAAAATTGCAAATTGGCAAGGAAACGGAAATATTTTTTTGCGAAAAACCCGTGAATGTTACAAGATTTTCCAAAAGTGTCAAAAAGGATCAGTGCATAAACTCGAAAGAAATCCTGGCAGTTTTTGTACCAAGACACTCAAGAATTCACCACTTTCCCAAAATAGGTTAACTCGGTTACTTCAATAAAATATGAATCTTAAATGCGAATTCATAGCGAATTTGACTAAAACCTATCTTATCATTATCCCAGTACTTCAAAAAATATCATTGTTTTCAAGATTTTAAACTTTTGATTTTATTTAAGCTTTATTTTTAATGTTTCTGCTTCAGAGGGAATATTCTAACCGTTATAAATATTCATATTTTTTAAGAGACTGTGTCTTATAAAATATATTATTTACAATCCAGTTGTATTTATAATTGAAACGAATTTAAGTAACCTGAAATATATAAAGAAAAAGCCTGCGGTGGGTCCAGTTGAGAATCCTAACATGAGAGAACGTTGATATCGCAAACGCGTTTTCACCATATCGGCATCGAATCTAGTGCAAATAAAATTTCAAGTATCTGTTAAACTTTTCACTCTCCGTAAAAAGCGGCGGTCTTTCGAACAATCCACAATAAATGTACCGCAAAAGATTTTTTCTTTCCAGTTCTGCGTACTGATTTTTTTGTAATTGAACATGTTATTTTTATTCGCAATCGATACTCGCCGATCGAGGCATTTCTTCGGTACGACACACAGTAGTACCCGGAATGCGACATCGGATACTTTTAAAAACATTGGCGGATCGCTTTTTACATTAAACCTCGACAAACAATTCTTCTTTTATTTTTCGCTTTGTCTGTGTTGATCACCTGAAAATAAAATGGCGATTAGTACAGAGACCTAAGCACGTAACAGAGATAAAACAGCATTGTATATATTTATATATTTTTATTGCCAAAAATCCGCAAGGGGTACATTGTTTTCTGTGTATTACTATAATTTAAGTTTGAATTATTATTATTATGTATTATGGTTACTATCATTGAAGCGGAAATGTATCTCAAATTTTTCTCTTTAATTTTGGCTCAACTATTTCTTCTTCTTCCTAATATTGTAGGCCTTAGCCTGTATTTTCCAACTTGATTCTCTTGAGATGTTCAGGTCCATGACTTCCTCCATCTCTTTGGAGGTTTTCCGGGGGGGCGTCTTGTCCATGGTCTTCCATCTCTAGTGATTCTCGTGAATATTCCCTCTGTCATCCTGTTCACGTGGCTCTTCCAGTCCCTTCTACGTTTGCGTCCCCATCTGATGATGTCTACCACTTCACTTTCGTGTCTTATGTCTGTGTCTCTTAGTGTGTACTTTGAGATGTTCCTGAGTATTTTCATTTCTGTTTTTCGTTGGGTGTTTTTTGTTCTTTTGTTGTCAGCTCGTATTTCTCTACCATATGTTAGTATGGGTCTAACACAGGTTTTGTATGTTTTAATCTTTGACTTTTCGCTCATGTTGGTGTTACTCTAGATAATGGCCCGAGGTCCACCTGAGATTCGGCTGGCTTTTTTGGCTTGATCTCTTACTTCATTTGTTCTATTTTGGCTTGAGGTAATTTGTACGCCTAGGTATTCGAACGACATGACCTGCTCTATTGTTTTATTTTCCAAGGCAAGTTTACATCTCATTGGATCTTTGGAAATGGCAAGGGCTTTGGTTTTTCTGGTCGATACCTGCATGTTAATGATTTTTGCTTTTACATAGAATGAGAATAGAAGCCGTTGTAAGTCGTCCTCATTCTCCGCCATAATTAGGGCGTCATCGGCATAACAAACGATTTTTATTTCACCGGTTATGAGTGTATATCCTCCCTCTGTGATTTTAACCTGGTTTATTATTTCATCCATTATTAGATTGAAAAGTTGTGGGCTTAAGGAGTCGCCTTGTCGGATTCCCGTTGGGGTTTTTACTTCCTCTGTCATCTTTTGGTTAACCAATATGTGGGTAGATGTGTTTTGGTTTAGTTGTTTTATGACGTCTATTACGATTCTCGATACGGTTTTTTTCTTAAGAATATCTGTCACGTCGTTCAATCTCACCCTGTCAAATGCTTTGGTAAGGTCTATAAAGCACATATATGCGGGATTTCCGTATTCTATAGCCTTTTCTACTTCTGGCCTGACTATAAAGATATAATTCATGGTTGACCGCTTCTTCCTGAACCCTTGTTGTTCTTCCGATATTTTTACATGTTCGCTAATTATTGTTTCTTTGATCTTCGTGAACAGTTTCATAACTACCTCGATAGTTTTCTCGAGATTTTTAGTCCACTTTTTTGAAAATTAGGACGGTTATTCTCTTGTTCCAATCCAGTTCTGTTATTAGCTGGTGTTCCTCATATTTCAATATCTCGTTTGGTACCTTATCCAGTTCGGGTGCTTTCTTGTGTTCTTCAGATTCTTCGTCTCCTTCTTCAATCTCGTTTCTGTTTCCCTCTTCTGGTATATCTGTGTACAGTTGTTCAAAGTAGGTTGTCCATTGGAGTTCATCAATTTGTAGTGTTTGTGTATATTCCACGATTTCGAGTTTCCTTCTTTTTAGCATACCCATACCTTTCTTTGTGCTCCGTATAGGTCGTGCTCCATTTCGGAGGTAATTCGGTAAGTACTATTGTTTGTTACTCGAACCTTTATTAACTCCCACTTTCCTTAGACCTAGAGCCTCGATAGCTACGTCGGTGATATTCGTTTTTATCTTTTCCCAGGACCCCCTTGTGGATCGTCTTGTTCCATAATGGCGTTGGCCTCGATTTTTTTTTATTTAAGCGAGCTTGGTATAGTGCTTTTGTTGTTGGGTCTCTGATGTTTAGTTTTTCTTTAGTTGTGCTGTCTGGTACTTTCTTCTTTTGTATGTTTATTCCCAGCTTGCACACGACTAAGGAGTGATCGGATCCTATATTGACTGAGGTCAGGCATCTTACGTCTAATATTTGGGTTGGATCTATGGCTCAGTTAGATATATAATCTATAGTAGAGTTCTGCCCTCTGGTGTTCTGCCATGTAGTTTGTTCTCATTGATATTCTCTTCGTTAAAGTGGTGTTTTATTGCGGGTAGTATATTGTTTCCAATCCTGGCATTCACATGCCCCAGTATGAATATTTTTTCCTTTTCCGATATGCTTCTCAATTCGCTCTCCAGTTTTTCGTAGAATGTTCCTGTCTCTTCTTTACTCTTGCTAATGCCCGCAGCATAAACACTTATTAGGTTGACATTTCCAGTTCCCATATTCAGTGACTCTTTAAGAATCCTTTCGTTTACATAGTGTATATCATGGATCAGGTGTTCATATTTTTGGCTATGCATTTTTTGGCTTTCCTTTTGGTATGCAATTTTATCCCACTCCGGCTGTGGCACTTTTGTGATTGGCAACAACGCTACATATTAACACGAAGTTTGGCAATTTAATGCTTCCTTTGCCTTTGCGCTTGGTTTCTGACAGCGCACATTTATCTATTTTGCGCTGTTCTATTTCTAACAATATTTCGCTGTCTTTGGTGTTCCAGGACATTATGTTCCAGAACGCTGTTCGAGTTGTGTTTTTCCTCCATTTTTGATTCCTATTCGGTTTGATTTCCTTATTCGTTTCCCGGTTCCTCGCAGGGTTTGTCATCGTTTGGTCCGTCCTTTTCCCCGGCTGATTTTTGGATCTGGGAGCAGACGATGGTTTTTACGTCGGGTAGATTGCTCGCCTCGCCCGATAACCCTCCACCTTTACTCGGGCTTGGGACCGCCAACCGCATACACTGGACTTCTCAGTCCATGCCGTTCCCACAGTTGCTCAACTACTTACAGGACGATTCTCCGAAGGTGAAGTCTCGCATCGTTGTTTGCCGAGTGTGGACGTGCTACGAAGCGAAATCGTGCGACATTTTCTATAAAATTTTTTTCGTTATCTGTATTGTGCGTTTTTTAAATAAAGTTTAAAACATTCCTTATCGGGCAACTACCGGGTTTGCTCGATAAGATTGATGAATCCCGGAAGCTCTATAGAATCCGAGTCGGATCAGGGCTCCCAAGGGAGCTATTTCCTTAGGTCCAGGACCAAGAAAAGGGGTAGGATGCCCAAGTCTGACCCAACATCGCCAGAGTCACCAACCCCGGCTCCAAAGAAATCAGCAATGGAGGAGACTGTAGAGGTGTCGCAGGCGATTTCAGCGGGCGCAGCGGATGACGGATTTGTAGTCCCGCGAAAGACAGTGGCGTGGAGTACGCTGATTGTTGGTCCAGAGGCCTCCACGACGCTGAAAAACCGATTCACGCCCATCCAGCCGCCAATTGTAGATGAGCCTCCAACACTTCACAACACCAGCGTAGGGACTGAACGGGAAGCGATTGCTGAGAGCCCTGCGGCAACAGCAAACAAGACCAAGAAGGCAGAAAAGCCGCCGCCAATTGTGATCGCTGGAAAATCCTTGGGGAATGGAACTCATGTGGACTCCGGAGTCGTCTCGGTGAGTTCGAGCAGTTCCTCGGGTCTGAGGACGTCGATGTGGCGTTAATCGTGGAAACATGGTTGCGCCCCGGAGACAGAATCACAATCCGGGGGTACAGGCTCGAGCGTGCCGATAGGCCCGGTCTAAGGGGTGGAGTGGCCATAGCGATCAAAGCAACGATCCCATACAGGAGACTGCCATGCAGGCAGTCAGTAATAAAGAACGTTGGCGTTGAGCTTTGTGATGGTGTTTTGATCTACTGTGGGTACTCTACTTCTACTCGCTTACAGGCCACTGACGTTGACCCATTTTTTTCAAACACCAATAGGGTGTTGCTTATGGGAGATTTCAACGCCCGCCATCCACTATTTAATAACCCTGGACGAAATTCCCTGTTCGCGACAATGGCCTACTAGTTATGCCCACTTCATCTCCAACGCATTATGCAAACAGTGGAATGAACCCATCTTTCCTTGATTTCGGAATAGCCAAAGGACTCGCCAATCTCACGGAGATGGTGGTTATAGACGCCCTCAGCAGTGACCATTTGCCCATTTACCTCGACATTAGGGATTTAAAGCGCACACAAACGACCGACTTTCGATATTCATACGAAAATTTCGATTTTCGCGAATATCGGAAACGACTACAAGACCTGACGTGTATTCCGGGCCAGATTGATACTGTCGAGGCTCTAGAGCCTGCGGTAAAAGGTCTGACCAGGAATATACAGCGGACACAGCAAGCTTTGGCTAAAAACGTTCCGAACAGACCGCGGCGCGACAACCTTTCTGAGGAAATCTTGAACCTTATTAAGGCGAAAAATAGAATCAGAAAGCGTTGGCAGCGATTCAGGCAATCTGCCGATCGCATAAAGGCAGCAGAACTTGCACGAGACATCCAGAGCGAAATTTCCGCATACAGGAATTTAACCTGGGCGGAAAAATTGCGAAACTTATCCCCCCGTGACAATTCTTTGTGGAAACTGTCGAGAATTCTACGAAAAGGCTACGAGCAAGTCCCCGCTCTTGAAAAAGAGGGGCGGAGTTACATTACCACCAGCGACAAATGCGAGCTGCTCGCCGACTTTTTGGTAGAAGTACACAAAGTCCAACCAGCCCTTCAGGATAACGAAATGGAAAGACAGACCGCTGTTTTCGTAGAACGGAAGTATCCTATACCACCCTCGATTTTGCATTCCTATATAACAACCCCGTCGGAGATACAATCGTGTCTTCAGCGCCTCCCTAGCCGAAAAGCCCCCGGGCCAGACGGCATCCCTTATTTACTCCTCAAAAACTTACGGCGGAAAACTATAGTGCTAATAGTACAAATAGTCAACGCAGTCCTTAAATTGCAGCACTTCCCACAGAACTGGAAAAACGCTGTAATAATTCCTATCTTAAAGCCGGGCAAAAACCCGACTGATCCCGCCTCTGATAGGCCAATTTCCCTCCTAAACTCCCTCGGCAAATTAACCGAGAAGGTTATCCTATCGAGACTACAGGCAGCAGCCGAGCTTCGAAGTTTAATCCCAGATGAGCAGTTTGGCTTTCGAGCAAGAAACAACACAACGCTGCAGACTGCTAGGATCGCAACGGATGCCTATGCAGCATTTAATAGGCTTCACATTACGGTTATGCTGCTTCTCGACATGCAAAGGGCCTTTGACACAGTCTGGCACACAGGCCTGCTGTACAAGTTGTTTGCCGTGCATTCACTGCCACTCTACCTAGTTTCCCTGATAGCGTCTTACCTAAAAAACCGTTCCATCCAGGTGAAAGTGGAGAATTCCACTTCTGCCAAAAGACGCATCGCGGCAGGAGTACCACAAGGAACAGTGATTTCGCCGCTGCTGTATACATTGTACACAGCAGACATTCCAAAACTTCCCACTACAAAAATAGCACTATACGCTGATAATACGGCTATCTACGCATCGTCTTTTTATGCTCAGGCTGCGAAATCTCGCATTGCACATCACCTGAGTTTATTGACGCCGTATTTTGACAAATGGAAACTTAAAGTGAATCCCAGGAAGACGGAACTTATTATCTTTTCGCGCAAATTCACTAACAACAAAATCTTATCACCACTCGTGGTCCAAAATACTCCTATCAAACCAACAAGAGAGGTGAAATACCTGGGATTCAAACTAGACGCCCGACTCCATTTCAATAAGCATGTTGACTATGCTGTACAAAAGACTGCCATGGCCCGAAGAAAGTTGTACTCTCTTCTGGCGCCAAATTCTTTCCTATCACCTCGAAATAAACTTCTGCTCTACACCTCCACTATAAGGCCCATACTGACCTACGGCTCCCCTGTCTGGCACTCTGTCTGTGATTCCACGAGACGACGTGTTCAAAGGACCCAAAATAGGTTCCTAAGAGGCGTCCTATCGGCTGACAGATACACCAGAATAACCGAAATGCACGAAGCTACAGGGATGGCCTATATAGCCGACTATATAGATACCATCGCTGAAAAATGTTATCATAGCGGAGTGCAAGGCTCAGTCCTCACGCGAAATATCACCCAAGTAAGAGCAAACGATCGCCCAACCCATGGTCCCCTGTATAAGCGACTTCCCATATTTTATGAGGATTTTGTCCCTGACAGTACGTGACGACAAACAAACATTGCCTGCCAGTTGCAGACAGACGTTTCTAGCAGGCTGGAAACGCACAATTCCAACATAACGTGACTTGACGGGTTCGTCCTGCCTCGTTCTGGCTGGTGTTGGCTGGTTCTTGCACCGATTGGGGCGGCGGCGGATGGATTTGGTCATCTAGTTGAAACTGCCGGCGGTTAACGCCACGGCTGACAGTATCAAACTTAAAGGTCGAAGCAAAAGGGGTTTTTGGCTTCCCTTCAGGAAGACCTTTTTTCCTTAATGAATGCCCCTCGAATAAAACCAAAACCGCCACTTCAAGACTATCTCCTGACGTTGTCGTGCGTATGGCTAGCTCGGGAATGTTCATGTTAGGGCACTGCCCAGGTAATGGACGACTTAGCGCGCCTATTTAGATCATGGGCAAAGAGCAACCGGCCGAACATCTGGCTAGACATGGGAGTTATGTTTGTTAACTTTGTTTGTGAATTTTATTAATGGGAATGTTCAATAAATTTTTATCTATCTATCTATCTACTCCAACCTAGAACAAAACATATTGACCAAGGCAAGCATCTATAAATATGCAATAATTATAGGCGACTTTAACTTGAACAGAAACAAAACTAAACAACTTAAAAGATTTTTACAAAATTCCGACTTTATAAAACAGCACACCCCACCAACTTTTCTGATGCCCGCAAACCCAGATTCAACACCAGACGTTCTACTGCACACAAGAAGCTTAACAAACACCATCAACAACATAAACTTAACCAACGAACTTGGATCCGACCACCTGGCTATTACGCTTAACATAGACTTACAACATACGCAACCTAGCCTCCAATACACCTCCTATAGAGAAAAAGTTAAACCTAACAAAGACTGACATAGACAAAGTGAAACAACATATAGACGACTACATTCAATCGCAAGCACAGCCCATTTCAATAGACACCATACAACAACAACTTTCACTAGCCATAGGAAAATTTAGCCCGGAAATAAAAAATGCTTTCTACCGACATACACTGCCCAAATACATACTGAGACTCATAAAACATAAGAGAGAACTGTACAGACTATATACAAACACTCAAAATAACGACCTAAAAAGGCACTGAACCAACTTAACAGAAATATTAAAACTTTGATTGGACAATACCGACAAGACAAATGGCTAGAAACATGTAAAGAAATACAGAAGGACAAAGGCAAAACATACTGGCGAAAAATTAAGAAACTGGCGCAATACAGGAAGACTGGCACTACTGACACAATTGACGAAAACGGAATAGAACGTTACACAGACAAAGAGAAAGCGGACGCGTTCGCCAGCCACTATCAAAGGGCCTTCAGCATATCGACAAACCCTAACTTCGACAATGACAACAGCTCACCGGACTACACCAGCAAACTGATCACAGACACAGAGTACGATGATGCCCTAGCGCATGTCAAAGACACTGCAACGGGAAGGGATAAAATTAAGGCAAAACTCTTGAAAAGCCTAACTCAAGAAACACACAAACTGATCCTAACTGAATTGAACAACTGCATCACAAATGGCAGAATCCCAGAAACATGGAAGAACGGCTTAATAATCCCTATACCCAAAAATGGACTCGACAATACACAACCGAGCAACTACAGACCAATTACACTACTTCCAGTACTAAGCAAAATTTTCGAATACATAATAAAGCAGCGGCTTGAAAAAGTGATTGGAAAATATATACCTACCTACCAATTTGGTTTCAAACAACATCACTCGACTGTTCATCCGCTCTTTATTTTGGCCAACAATATACAAACTACCCACCTAACTGACAGAAAGACAGCTTGCCTGTTTATGGACATTAACAAGGCTTTTGATAGTGTCTGGCATAGAGGCTTACTATACAAACTACACACACCAACATATCTACTACACACCATAAAGAACTTACTAGAAAACAGACAACTACAAGTACGAATTGACAAAACACTGTCATTTTCTTTTTCCCCTGAACAAGGGCTCCCGCAAGGATCCCCGCTCTCACCGTTTCTCTACAATATATACTGCCATAACATATACAATTACAACTTACCAGACAAAAATCAAATCGACAGATCGGCATACATATTACAATACGCAGACGACACGGCACTTATTGTACATGACAAAACTACTGAAAGAGAAGCCCAAAGACTCCAAACACTAACAAACAACACAATGACATGGTTTTATAAATGGAGACTAACACCAAACGCGTCAAAAAACCAATTTCTGCTCACAAACCACAAACTCAAGGCTGACTCCCCGACAATAACTGCAGTCGGCCAAACGACACAACCAAAAAACGATGTAAAATACCTTGGAATCACAATTGACCACAAACTTAAATTCACTAAACACATACGAAACATCAGGGCAGAAACAATAAAGAGAACAAAACACTTCCGATCACTAACCTACAAAGACAGATGAATTAGCACAAACACCGCCACCAAAATATATAAAGCTATTTGTAGACCCTTGCTAGACTATGGACATATACTCATGACCAACGGAACAGAAAGGACAAAACGTTATATACAAACAACAGAACAAATTACACTAAGACTAATAACACGAATAAGACACCCCCAAAACCCACTACACAACCCCCCCACCCAACTACTATACGAACGCACAAACATGACAAACATTTCGGAAAGACTCATACATCTACAGACAAAATGCACAAACAACCCCTACAACTGGACCATACTGAATCCCCTTTGTCTTACAAGACCAACCAGACAATCCCGCTTCCGTTTCCCTACATCAACGATACTCGAACACTTACAAACGCAACAGACTACTGGACAATAAAACAATTTTTTCTTGTCATTAGAATTGGAAAGTTTATTTAATAAGATTGTTAACCTAGATTAAGAGAATTTTCATATTTGTTTTTTATTTAGATTAAGACTACATGTATTAAACAAGGGCAGAAAGACCGATAGGTCGATAGCCTTTTTTTAGAAATAAAGATGTTTACTACTACTATGCTGATCTAAATCAGAATCCTTAAATGAAGCATATTTGGCTGCGAGATCGTCGCATCTTTTGACAAATTTGTTGAGGGTATTGACATCCCGTCGTAAAGTTTAATATTTTCAAGTTTACACTTAAGTAAATCCCAATTTACTTTGGATTGACCAAACGATTCATTAATTGCCATTTTATTTGTTTCTACTTGCTTTGAAATTTCTGTAATGCTTTCTAATAAATATTGTATGTTTTTCATACGATTGCAGAGAATACAGAAAAAAATTGGTGAAATTTTTACTTAAAATTAATGTACTCAATGTACTGGACTTAAATAATAAGTTGAATTTTCGAAATTCCTATTCAGGGATTCTCAAAAATGGTTGCGTAATCAATACGCAGAAACTAAAATTATCCCTAACCAAAAATCTTTAAACAGAAGGTTTAGGAGGGGCAAAATGGACTTACAGTTCAGTGTCGCCCTGGCTTGGTCTTTTCCCGATTCTCTGCGCCCAGTTGGACTAGATGATGGAACTTCCGAGATTCTTCAGATTATGCTTAAGGGTTGAAACCCCACGCCGCGATATTACCGATATTCGTTCGATATTTGTCGCGGTGCACAATACTACCGACCCGGCCACTTATATATTTCGTTTTGAAGTTATGGTTTAAAAAAAAAACGATTTATTCGCAAGTTCTACAAATCAAGTCTTAATGGTACGGCTTATGAATAGAGAATGCATTTAATAATTATGGTATGTCATAAAGAAGACAATAGTGCTTATGAAGTCTTCCCGGATTCCGTGAGAACGGAAATATGGGTTTCTCCAGAATTGTCTGCTGACTTGGGTGTATCCGTGGGAAGGTGTGTTAGGCTGATGGCGTAACTTCCTGGTAAATCTTACATAGTAAAAACTACTCAACAATGACAATAAATTCAGTGTGTATATTTTCCTGACTGTATTTCAATTTAATGTAAATGAAATTCCTGGGTTTCAGTCAATTTGATTGTTTATTATTTTATCATATTACAAATACGTTTCGGTGTCACAAACAATAAAATTGACTGGAACACAGGAATTTCATTTAAATTAAAATAAATTCAATTTGTAGTGGCGTAAGAACCCATTGATTCATTCTGATCATCATTGCGCGAAAAATTTCTTGCAGAACCTATTCTCAAGAATCACGTCGCTTCTATCTGTCTCGTCAAGAATCATTGGGTGTCTATTATTCGTGATCACTCTGGTTTCTCTGTTTATCGATGACTGTCCTTGACATATCTTCTGTGGTCTGTACATGTCTTTAGTTTTATCAGTACCGTTGGCGATTAATATATGACCGAGTGGCACAAGGGACTTTTATACAAATTACACTTACTTAACACCCCAAAATATTTACTCTTCACAATTAGGAACATATTTGAAAACATACAACTACAAGTACGCACCGACAACACAATCTCCTATTTGTTCACACAGGAGCAAGACTTGCCGCAGGGATCACCGCTATCACCCCTTCTATACAATTTATACTGCCATGACATATACAACCACAACCAACTTGACAAAAATCACATAGACAAATCCGTCTACATTCTTCAGTACACTGACGACACGACACTGATCGTACACGACAAAACAACAGTAAAACCTGTAAAAAAACTTCAAACACTGACAGACGAAACAATGACATGGTTCTACAAGTGGAGACTAATACCAAACGCAACGAAAAACCAGCTACTCTTACCAAATCACAAAATTAAAGACAGCTCTCCGATACTACTAGCAGACTGGAAAAGAACTACTCGTAAACAAGAAATAAACTACCTAGGGATAACACTAGACCAAACACTAAGATTTACTAGACACGCACAAAACGTTACAATGAAAGTAATCCAAAGGAGGAAACACTTTAGATCGTTAACTTACAAAGACAGAGGAATCAGCACAAAAACCGCAACACCAATATACAAATCAATATGTAGACCCCTGCTGGACTACGGACATATCATCAGAACAAACGCAACGGAAAATACCGAACGGCACATACAAACCACTGAACAAACCAAAATCCGATGCACAACCCTTCCAACCATCTACTGTACGAACGCACAAACATGACAAAGATTTTGAAAAGACTGATACATTTACAGACAAACTGGACAAACAATCTCCACAACTGGACCATACTGAATACCCTTTTCCTTACAATACCAACCAGACAATCCCGCTCCCGTTTCCCTAAAACAACACACTTACAAACGCAACTGAACCAACCTGCTGGGCAATGAAAATAAATTTAAGATTTATTTGTCAACCTAGAAGCATTTTTTTTCTAAATACGTTAACTTATTTTAGATTAAGTGATATACAGGGGTCGGCATAAGTCAGGCAACGCTCTCGAAAAAGATGAAAACGAAGCATGTTCGTTCTTCAGACAGTTGTCTCGGTGTCATGATAACACGTTCTTGTCGAGTAGACGCGTTTTCAGAATGAATAACTCATTCCAATATATTCCTGGGTTTTTCAGTCAATTTTATTGTCACTAATTATGGTGTTATGTGATGAGCCCTGCGTTTCGTCCCGGGTCTACCTATTGGACTCGTACTCGTAGACCCGGGACGAAACGCAGGGCTCATCACATAACACCATAATTAGTGACAATAAAATTGACTGAAAAACCCAGGAATATTTTGGAATGAATTAAAAGTACAGTCAGGAAAAAGAAATATACGAAAAAGAATGAATAACTGATACAAGTTCACTCTTCAAGAAAGAGTTTTTTTGTTACGTCGTATCTTCGTACGAACGCGGATTACGAAACTATGTTTACCGAATTTCAACAACAATTTCCGAACTTCTGCTACCAAATCGTTCAACAGTGCGGAAGATATACAAAAAATTCTCAAATACGGGCTCTGTTGCCGGCGCGCCGCGTTCTGGACGACCGGTATCTGTAGCAACTAACGAAAATATGGAAACAGTGCCGCTGGCGTTTGTTGAGCAGCCGAACCAATCTGCAGTGCGGCTATCGGGAGAACTTCAGACATCCGATCGTTCTTTACGACGAATGTTGAACCGCATGCACTATCGAATTTACGGTCCGCGTCTCCTCCACGCACTTCACGATGATGATTGCGATCGCAGATTGGAATTATGCGAGTGGTACCTCGGATGCAGTCGGGATGATCCGCAGTTCCAGCGTTCCATTTTGTGGTCGGATGAAGCAACCTTCAAGCTGAACGGTAATCGGCATAACTGCGTGTACTGAAACGACCAGAATCCTCCTTCATTGAATAAGAATTAAACCTGCCTGGGGTGTGTGTGGGCAGGTATCCATGCGGGAGGTCTCGTGGGTCCGTACTTTTTTGAGGGTAATGTGACGGGCCAAAGTTATCTGGAAATCCTCGAAGATTTACGTAGGCAAATGGACAACGATCTAACACTCGCGAACATCCGTCATTTCATGCAGGATGGGGCTTCGCCGCACTACGCGTTATGTGTACGGGATTACGTTAATGTTCATTTTGGAGACTGGATAGGCAGACAAGGAATCATTGAGTGGCCCGCACGGTCATGTGACCGGACACCCTGTGATTTCTACCTGTGGGGCTTTCTCAAGGACCGCGTTTTTGCAAGCGGACCACGCACCCTTTTCGACCTCGGAGCTGCAATTGAAGAAGAATTTCAAAATCTAAGCGGACAGCTTGACCGTGCTTCGCCGGACCTGCCTCCCCGTTGAAAAACGTTGCATTAAATGCATTGATCAAAATGGGCATCAATTTGAACACTTACAGTAACCCTTTTTAGAATCCCTTTTGTAATTTCTTTGAATAAATTCATTTAGACGCTGCATTTTTTCTCTTAATGCAAATTTGTTGCCTGACTTATGCCGACCCCTGCATGTTTCTTTTTTTTTTTTTAGATTAAGTTGGACTATTTTTTTGTTGGTTTTGTTATTTATTTCATTCCAATGTATTCCTGGGTTTCAGTCAATTTTATTGTTTATTATTTAAAATGTTACAAATACGTTTCGGTGTCTTTATCCACCATCATCAGTTTGTGTATATAGTTGCTTCCAACTTCACATTTGACTGGTCACTCTAGAGTGACTCTAGTCACTCTTGAATACGCCACTTTTGAATCACCCTGTATATATGACCGTAATCTATTAATGGTCTGCAGATCGCTGTAATTGTTATTGTTGCTGCAAAGTACTTTGACCGTCTGTGGTTATGGTTGGCGAGACTGGTTTGTTCAATTTAGTAGGTTGAGAGGAGGATCTGGTTGTCGGATGCATTTGGTGTTCGTCTCTATTTGTAGGACCATGCTGTAATTGTGCCTATTAGGGCCTAGAATATGTCCCAGTTGAAGCCTAACTGCTTTTGCCAAGAGTAGTGTGATGGGTCTATAGTTAGTGTGTTATCTACTCCATTCTTTAAGCTAGGTGTTATTATTCGGTTCTTTCATGACTTGCGTATTTTGTTGCGCGTAATACATTCGATAAATTGTTTTAATATGTCATGTGTTTCTTGTGTTAGATGATTTAATAAGAATAAATATAAACTTTTCTTTATACTTTCTTCTTATAATAAAAGGTATTTATGACTAACATTGCATTCGTTTAACGTCTACAAGATCGAAGTTAAAATATTGCATTAAAAAAAATTAAATTGGATTTTGCTACATGTACCGGGTGACCGAATAAAAAACGACATCGATTTTACCTTAGTAACACAAAAGACTGACAATGACAATGAAAAATACAGTATCGGCTACAAAAAACTCCTGGAAGTAATTCTGTAGTTTACTAGAAAAGTTTAGTAACTTTTCGTCATGAAGAGCAATTTTATCGCTAACGTATGAAAGTCTTTATATCTTTAAATTAAAATTCATTTTTGTAAGTAAGCAATAAATTTGCCATTTGCGTTGGAACCGAAATATCACCAATTATTTTACGATATCTCTTCAACTAAGCTCTAAGAGGTGCCTAAATCTTTTATTCGGACGATTTCCAATAATTCCTGACTCGATTGTTCAACTTTATTAATTAAAAATCTTATGCAATAATATTTCAAACCAGAACAATATTGTAATGAAAGAAAGAGCGATATTACATGGATATCTGAGAGAAAACTTCTTTTACTACATTACTTTTATTGCTTTAAGACCTATTTGACTCCAAAGTCTCACTTGCTATTCTATATTTATTTGTTCAAAGAGCATAGAATTTCCTCCAACCAAACATAGGAGTTCCTCTGACATGGTTTTATTTATCATACAGGGTGTCCCACCGGGAACCACCGCGATAGTTATATGGCAAACTATAATTAGGAGAAATTTGGCAGTTTACCGATGTCATTGGAGGCACGCGATCCAAAATATTTTCAAGATGGCAACACTTCCGGTTATACCGGAAGTAAATATCAACTTGCTTATTTGAATTGGAACACTCTATCTATTAGTACATTTTTGTATTCTACTCCAAATTCTAAATATATTTCGTGTATAATATTTTATACCTAACTCTAACCGTTTTTGATATATTTGAAATTTTATGTATATTAGAATTTGTAGTCGATTTAAAAAATGTAATAGTGTGTAGGATGCTCCATTTAAAATTCGTAAGTACAAACCTATTTTCGGTTTAACCGGAAGTGTGGCTATCTTGAAAATATTTGATATCGCTTGCCCCCAATGACGGTATACTGTCCAGTTTTCAAATTTCTCCTAATTATACTTTGCCATATGTCGATCACTGTGGTTTCCGGTGGGACACCCTGTATAGCTGGCTCACGGTTGATGGCGTCTCAGACGTATACAAAAAACGGAACTTATTTACATAATGTTTTGGTCAAAATATAGCTCTAATTTCATGTTTATAACTGGTACCTGGATTCGCAGAAAAAGATAGTGTGTATTAGTTTTGTGTGGAGAAGTTTGAGCTGCGTTATTATATTGTTACGTTCTTAAAATCGCGAGCGCTCATGAAACCGGGCGGATTAAATCTAGCACAAATATATATTTCAAGTTTTTTAATTAATCAATCATCAATTCAATAATCAAATATTTTAATTCCACCGTCTAAAGATCAATTACGTTCATTTATCGAATCAAAAGATTCTTATAAAGTATTTAAAAAAAGTTTCGAAGAAGGAATGAAAAAACTGAACGTGGATTATCGAAAGATACGGTTTGATCTATTGCAAACGGTAGGTAACATTTCTAAGTTCTTGCCAGTACAAAGAATGGCCATAAACGGTGTGTCATTGCAGACTGCCTGGCTACACGCTACCTCGTTGGTGAGAGAGTTCAGTTGGCCTTTATTGCAAATAAAGAGGATTCTGCAGGAGATGCGGCTTGAATATCGAGCGAAACATAGTTTATAGCTGGTCGGGCTGTGAGAACTTAGCATCGGCAGGGTATAAAAAGCCATCGAGCAAAGACCGGCAGCACACACAAACAATGACGACTTACGCATACGATTGTTTTCTCCATGCACGTATAATTTAATCATTACAAAGTATTCAAGTGTGTAAACAGTGGCGTTCTTTTCCTTTTCCAACTGCTTTGAAACAATACAGCTAATTACCAACTTGGTTCGAACTCTCGCTTTCAAAATTTTCCCATTAGTTCAATCATTTATTCAAATAATTTTCTTGACGGTTAATCGAAAAAAAAACGGTGTTTTACAACAAAATGATTGAGGAAAACGACCACGGCTGCTTCAAAGTTCCCGATATTGGTATAAGATGACTGCCGAGAGGCTTGTGCTAATCGGTCAATAGATAGCGCCAGAAAAACCACTATTTTTGTTGCACCAACGTTTCGGTTATATTTAAGCCATCTCAGTGCTCTAATAAAGGACAGAGTGATTTCAGTTTTAAATATAGTTACAGTTATTTTACAGTCATTAATATAAAACAATTTATAAGCCATTCATATAAAATACACGAGAAACGGCATCAAAGTAAAATCAAGAATAAGGGATAAAAGCCAAAAGGAATATCATTTAGTGGTAATTTGAAACCATAATTAACAACCAAACTGAAAGACCAATCTTTGATATCCTAGTTACCGATATTTTGATGTATATTTTCGTTACTAATTAGCGTTGTTCAGACACCTCTAATTTCTACCGAGATGTCAAAGTTCAAGATCTTATATCTTAGAAACTATTAAAAATACCTGAGTATCTATTTACTAATTAATTATATATACAGAGTTATTCGGGTTATTCGACACAGTGATTACGGTTCAACTGTTTTAAGCAGGGACCGGACTGGAAACGATATGGACCCAAAACCGGAATGAAGCCTTTTTTTTGAACCGGAACCGGAACTGAACCCATATTTTATATTAACACACTCTTAGGTACTGAACCGGAACTCAAATATTCTATTTCGGTTTTTTCACTTTTTTTCCGGTTCTGCCTGTAACGATTGATAGAAATTACTGTAAATTTTACAAGCAAATGAAAATAATAATTTACCCTCCTGCAAATGAATATAAAATTACGTTTCTGTGGTCTGGTTAGTCGCGGTGTCACTATTAATGTGCCTGCACAAAGGGTCGGCACTTCTTTTAGCCTTTAATAGTCGACGCCGTCAAAGGGAGAATATAGAGAGATAAATAAGCGCTATTCTTTGCGGATATGGTCCCAAATGACAAGATCTTGTATAAATCACAAAATAACAATTTTTTTTGTATAAGGCAGTTTTAGACTACAATCAAGTAGAAAGAGCAAAAGCACATTTAAAGTCGTTATGGACTAGACTGATGTTCTTAAAAGAGTGGAATTCTTCTAATTCTAAATCTGACCCTGACCAACACCATATGGAAACGGAATTATCTAGTTCTTCATCAAGCGATGAAATGGAAACCTTTTTGAGACAAAGATTCAGGGCAAGATTTTTTAAAAGGAATTAATCAGCACGAATTTTCTTCACAACGTTCATTTGTACCCCTTATCAAAATTGAAAATATTTTAAATTCCTATAAAAATTAGATTCCTATATATAAAAATATATTTTAAATTCCTATATATAATATTTTAAATTCCTATATTTAAATTCCTATGTAAATGTAATATAAAAATCCAGCGCTTAAGGAAAAATGAAACGATTTTTGATTTCTGGAAGAAAAATAATGAGCTTAATCTCCAGTTATACTTGCTTGCCCAAGTATTATTAAGCGTACCGGCAACTCAAGTTAGTGTTGAGAGGTTATTCTCAAGACTCAAATTTTTGTTGCCGCGTTCGAGGTCAAATATTAAAGAAAAAAATTTAGAGGAACAATTATTTGTGAGGACCAACCGACTTTTCAATCGTAAAGAACAAACACCGTGCGTTTATACACTATTTTCTAATTTCTTTTTTAAGTTGAATTATTTTAGTTTTTCGATCACCAACAACGAAATATTTGAAATTGGAATTTTAGGCAAAGCAACTCCTCAAAGATGATGAAGAGTGTGAAGATATGAACAGAAATAAAAGTGAAAGAAGAGGAATTGACGAAGTTGTGGACCTGTGTGAAAATGGAAAGAAGAGAAACGCGCTAAAGTCAGAAAATTCATTACTTTTAAAAATACAACGATTAAATTAATTTTTGTATCTAATATTGTCTGGGGTTGCTAGTCCTCCTACCCCCTACCATACAACCAGCCGAAGTACCGTATGCAGCAGTGGATCGTTTGCTTTTATCTTTTATCTTGTATAATACAACAAGCAAGGAAAAGATAGTAAGATTCCTAATTAGAGTAGCCTTTATCTTTGTCCTCGTTCGTTGTTATATATAGATTTTGGAACCGAAAAGAACCGGAAAATACCGGAACCGGAACGGAACCGAATTGGAATTTATTTTCTAAACCTGAAACGTAACGGAACCGAAATTTTAAATTTTGCCTTGGACCGAAACCGGAACGGAACAGTTATTTCGTTTCGGTCGCGGTGCTTGGTTTTAAGACATTACCGTTTGATGGATAAGTAAAAAGCTACCGGAGGTTCAATTTAAAACATTATTTTGCAATGAGCAGGTGGTCCCAATTGTTAGATTCATCCAAAAGTTGGATTTTTATAAATGGAATGTCCTACCATATTATTGTGCTATTTGTGTCGATGATAAAAATAAATCTAAGTTTTATTAAGGTTTATTTCGTATACTTTCCTGACTGTACTTTAATTCATTCCAATGTATTCCTGGGTTTCAGTCAATTTTATTGTTTATTATTTAAAATGTTACAAATACGTTTCGGTGTCTTTATCCACCATCATCAGTTTGTCTAAAATATATATTTACAGTTATCATCAAATTAAATAGAAAACTTTCACCAAAATTCACATATTAAAATACAAATCACACACATATTAAAAAGTACATCCAGAACATTGGTTTTCAGGTGATGAGTCAGGACAAACATGTCTGGGAAAAGACTAGAATCTATTGTTTTAGAGATCTAAATTCAACTAACGTATATAGTTGCCTTCAACCTCACATTTGACTGGTCACTGAATTTTCCATATTTTATTCGATATCAAGCGAGCGAAACAAAAAAACTGTTTATCTTTCGTCTTTTCTTTGCATTCTAGGAATTGCTTGGCAATTCTTCAATATCAGATGTTTACATTTCATTTACCTGGTCCAATCAGTTCATACATGCGATCATCTAATTAGCGTATGATACACAGAGCTAAGATTGTCTGTATCTGATCTGAAATTTATTGCATTCTGATGTTTCTTAATTTGTATCATTTCATGGATTCTTCTCTTATTATAGTTGTCCTCATTGATCAATATTTGTATGTTATCGAAATCAAAATCATGCAACTTTTGTTGTGCATGTTGTGCTAATGCTGTTGCATTTTCGTTAACCTTTCTTAAGCTATACTTATGTTCGTATATTCTTTTCTTTAAATATTGCCCTGTTTGTCCTATGTATGTGTTGTCACAGTTCAAACAGTCAATCTTGTATATTACGTTAGGTGTCTCCAACTTATCGCTTCTAGGCTTAAATTTTGTAAAACACTCTTTTGCCAAGTTGTTTTTAGTTTTTTCCGCTATAGTAATATTATGCGGTTTTAAAACATTTTTTATTTTTGTGTTGATTTCTGGTATGTGTGGTAATGATACATACTTGATTTCACCCTCTTTTTTCTTTTTTATATTATTTATGTTGTTCCATTTATTTGCATTGTATATTTTATTGATTCTTTGTTTTATAATTGGTTCGAAGAATTCTTTGGGATAGTTGTTCATTATTAGTACCTTTTTTATTTTTTCAAGATTTTTTTGTCTGTATCCACAATGTGCTAATTTTATCGCTCTATCAGTAAGATAGATATATATATATATAGATAGATAAAAAATATATATTTTAGACAAACTGATGATGGTGGATAAAGACACCGAAACGTATTTGTAACATTTTAAATAATAAACAATAAAATTGACTGAAACCCAGGAATACATTGGAATGAATTAAGGTTTATTTTCCCTGAAGATTACGGTTTCTACAATATTTGGTGTTTTATATAAATGAGAATCTTTTATAAGCTCAATATTTATTTAGAATTTTGAAACCAAATTCGACTTTGCGTATACTAATTTTTTTTTTATTTGACCCCAAGAAATTACAATATATCGAAGATAATTAGTACTTTTCGTGTTACTGAAAATAAGGTGTCGGAGAGGGTCCAGTGACACCCTCCTTTTCTAAATTAATTAATACAATTAAAATTGCACTGCTGGGTGATCAATGCTCAGAAGTTGTTAATCAGTGAAGGTGAAGTTAAAATCTGGTTGACAGATCGCCAGGATCATGTCGCTTTAATCTTCGTACACCTAGGATTTTTCTACGGAAAGATATTGAGCAAATTTCTTTGGATGGACACTTGTCGTTGGTGGTATTTGACACTGTAGTTTCGTATTTCCTCTTTCACAGTTGGTCCTTGAAGGTCGCGGCGGACAATTTCATTTGCTACGAACCACGGGGCATCAACGATCATTCGTAGAACTTTGGACTGAAATCGTTTGAGGATTTCAACGTTGGATTTAGAGGCGGAACCCCAAAGCTGTACTCCGTAAGTCCATACCGGCTTTAGGATAGTAAACCTAGTGAACTATCACAGTAAACCATCAGTTTATTCTCCGTTGTAAGTTGGGATCCTCTGCCGACCAGCCAATACATTTTGCTGAGTTTAATTTTAAGTTTAAGCTTTCTTTTCGAAAATATATGTTTTCACCACGTCAGCAGCCGATCAAGATGCATACCCAAATATTTCACGTCTTCTGCTTGATGTAGTTGTTCGCCGTTTAGTTGAACAGGAGGACATGTTTCTTGGCCGAGTGTAAACGTTACTTGCGTTGATTTGCCTTCGTTAATCTTAATGATCCACCTCTTCGCCCACTTTTCGATTTTGGTCAGATTATCTTGCAGAATGCTCGATGCTATTATTGTTAGGTGCAAATATTTTGCCGTAAACCCTTTAATTTGTTTTCGACCTCGGTATGCGTTTTCAAGTTATTTGCCAAGCATATCTGTTTTGGTTTTTTCATCATAGCGTTAAATTTTGGCTGTAAAATCCGAATCTAGCAAATTTGGCGATTCTTATCGCAGGTGAAAAAAATGTTTGGCAGATTGCGGGATCACGTGTCCGTTAGGGCCAATGAATTTGGTGGTTTTTGATTCCTGCGCCAACGGAAGGTTGGGGGGAGGAAAAACTCCTACTGGTGTAACGGTAGATTTTTGGGTTGAGATGATTTAATTAGGCCGTGACGATCAGATCGGCAGGTCTTTCGAGCTTATTCCGCATGGTCGGGTTTTGAATTTTTGATTGTGTTCAGCGCTACCGCATGGTCGGTTTTTGGGGGATTTTAGAATCGAGAAATTCCTTGATGATTACATAGATTGCAAGAAGCCTTTCTTTCCATTGGGAAAAGCAATTATCTAATGACGAATCCATGATGGCCGCTATGACCACGTGTAATTGATCCGAGATCCGTGGAGCAATTAGAAACCAGCTCTTTTGGGGAACCTCAGCGGACCATTGGATTTTTGACGTTGAGACTGATTCTGGTGTTTTCCATTTTGGTAGAATTGGTTTGGTTGTATGCTACTTGGAAGCATGCTGGCGCCCAACTTTTGGTGAAGACTTTTATTTTTTATCAGTTTTTTAATCACATCAATTTTTTTATAACTGGACTTAATAACGTTTAATAGTTAACTGCTTGTGCTGAAACATTCAAGTTCGACTGCATTCAGTTTATTTTGTTTTTGACTTTAATTGCGATTCACAGTCGGACCTGAGTGATTTCCTTATTTATTTTGGTACCCCTTTACTGTGGATTTTTTTAATTTTTATTTATGATCACGACCGATCCCATTGGAAGACCTGCGAGGCCACTGACTGAAGTGATCACTCCCGCCGGTCCCCCTCAGGATCCTTCCCCTTCACCATCCAGGCTTGATTGAAGTTAAGGTATCCATAGATTAAGGGTGCTACCAAAAATATCCGAGTGATACACTCTAAGTAAATTTATATATTTTGTAATTTTCTTTCTTATCCTATAAAGTTGTTAACTTATTTAAATACATCAATTGCGCAGTTGAATTTGAGTGTGCGTAATTTTGAATTGTCCATTGAGCGTTCCAAATATTGTTCACTAGCCGCAAAGTACTAGCTCTTGCTCTAACTCACGCCCGAGATAAAATAATTATAATTAGAAGTAAAATTCATAACATTATATGGTTGTTATGTACCGCCAGTACAGCTGTGTCGTCTGCGAAGGTGGCTGCCGTCGTGTTGGTGTTGGTAGGTAGGTCTGCAGTAATATTTGTAAACAGGTCGGGACCTAACACGCTTCCTGGCGCGACTCCTGATCTTATTTGAAAACGTGGTGTGTACTCCTCCTTGAACTTCACCATGAAATGACGATTTTGTAGGTAGGATATACAGGGTGTGTGTGTGTTTTGGGAGTACAGGAAAAATAGTAAAAAAATTAATTCTTATCAAAAACTGAGATCACATATCCGCAAATTCGTGTAAAATGTTGGTGTACATTTTGTGAAAGGAGCTTCAAAGTAAGTCACGGATTGACAAATACTTGTTATTATTGACAAAGGCTATCTACCTGTAACTATCTGTTAATGACAAAAAACATCATTGCCGCTTTGACTTTTCATCCAAAAATTGTAGAAGAGGTTTTTTTTAATATAAAAAATTTTCGTAATTTGAAGCAAAGATCGTAATTTTTCTTTTCGAATCGCTAAGTATTCCAAAAGGCTACCAAGCAAACATGGAACTATTTTAAAATAATACTTAATAACAAAGTCGAAATTCGATTTTCAACTGTTAATATCTTCTAGAGTTATTATCTCGCGAGAGCGCAACGCACCCACACTCATGATGAGATTAATAACCGGCGACATATCCACATACGAAAGGTTGATGAACGACCGTGCGATCCATTTTTTGGGCCGCATTTTCAAAATCACCGAAAGCAAACCACCAGCACCCGTGCCTGCGCCGTGTGGCAAATGCAACCTGTTCAGCCACAAAACTGAAGATAGCAAACAATCACCAAGATGCAACAAGTGCCAGGGACCCCATCCAACGTCCAAATGCGAGTCACCACTGCCAACCAAGTGCGCAGCGTGCAACTCAGAGAACCACGCAGCATGGAGCATGAAGTGCCCAAAACGACCGACAGCCCCAATCGTCGGAATCCCAAACGTAAAAATAAAATGTGTAAACAAACATACATCCGGCATTGCGGAGACAACGACGGTGGCAAGTAGAATACACACACCCATTACAACACATGACCACATCATAAACAAATACAAACATCAACTTAACAAGACAAACAATACCAACAGAGACGAACTACTAAAAAAACTACGAAAACAATTTATAGAAGACTTCGACATTGACACCTCCGTTGTTTTCTTCGGGAACCATGTCTACATCCTAATGTTTGAGTTGGTGTTAAGGGAAGGGTGGGAATGATGTTAAGTTGGTTCAGTGTCTTTTTTAGGTCGTTATTTTGAATGTTTGTATATAGTCTGTACAGTTCTCTCTTATGTTTTATTAGTCTCAGTATGTATTTGGGCTAGTGTATGTCGGTAGAAAGCATTTTTTATTTCCGGGCTAAATTTTCCTATGGCTAGTGAAAGTTGTTGTTGTATGGTTTCCATTGAAATGTGCTGTGCTTGTGATTGAATGTAGTCATGTATATGTTGTTTCACTTTGTCTATGTCAGTCTTTGTTAGGTTTAAGTTTTTCTCTATAGGAGGTGTATTGGAGGTAGGTTGCGTATGTTGTAAGTCTATGTTAAACGTAATAGCCAGGTGGTCGGATCCAAGTTCGTTGGTTAAGTTTATGTTGTTGATGGTGTTTGTCAAGTTTCTTGTGTGCAGTAGAACGTCTGGTGTTGAGTCTGGGTTTGCGGGCATCAGAAAAGTTGGTGGGGTGTGCTGTTTTATAAAGTCGGAATTTTGCAAAAATCTTTTAAGTTGTTTCGTTTTGTTTGTATTCAAGTTAAGGTCGCCTATAATTATTGCATATTTATAGATGCTCGCCTTAGTCAGTATGTTTTGTTCTAGGTTGGAGTGTGGGTGTATGTATGTGAGAAATATGTGTATCAGGTCGTTTAAGTAGGGTATGGTAAAATGTAGACAGTCGTTCAAAGGGTTGTTGAGGGAAGGAGGATTTGCTCTTCCAAGTTTAACTTTTGGTTTTAGGAGAGCTGCGACCCTGCCCCTGGCATGATTGATGGTATTTCCATGCCTATCGATATACTGCCAATTTCTGTACGTTGGTGTTTGTCCTAGTTTGGTTTTAGTCTCTACAAATATGCAGCAGTCTGTGTCGTTTTGTTCTATGTAATTGTTTAACATAGACTTACAACATACGCAACCTACCTCCAATACACCTCCTATAGAGAAAAACTTAAACCTAACAAAGACTGACATAGACAAAGTGAAACAACATATACATGACTACATTCAATCACAAGCACAGCACATTTCAATGGAAACCATACAACAACAACTTTCACTAGCCATAGGAAAATTTAGCCCGGAAATAAAAAATGCTTTCTACCGACATACACTACCCAAATACATACTGAGACTAATAAAACATAAGAGAGAACTGTACAGACTATATACAAACATTCAAAATAACGACCTAAAAAAGACACTGAACCAACTTAACATCATTCCCACCCTTCCCTTAACACCAACTCAAACATTAGGATGTAGACATGGTTCCCGAAGAAAACAACGGAGGTGTCAATGTCGAAGTCTTCTATAAATTGTTTTCGTAGTTTTTTTAGTAGTTCGTCTCTGTTGGTATTGTTTGTCTTGTTAAGTTGATGTTTGTATTTGTTTATGATGTGGTCATGTGTTGTAATGGGTGTGTGTATTCTACTTGCCACCGTCGTTGTCTCCGCAATGCCGGATGTATGTTTGTTTACACATTTTATTTTTACGTTTGGGATTCCGACGATTGGGCTGTCGGTCGTTTTGGGCACTTCATGCTCCATGCTGCGTGGTTCTCTGAGTTGCACGCTGCGCACTTGGTTGGCAGTGGTGACTCGCATTTGGACGTTGGATGGGGTCCCTGGCACTTGTTGCATCTTGGTGATTGTTTGCTATCTTCAGTTTTGTGGCTGAACAGGTTGCATTTGCCACACGGCGCAGGCACGGGTGCTGGTGGTTTGCTTTCGGTGATTTTGAAAATGCGGCCCAAAAAATGGATCGCACGGTCGTTCATCAACCTTTCGTATGTGGATATGTCGCCGGTTATTAATCTCATCATGAGTGTGGGTGCGTTGCGCTCTCGCGAGATAATAACTCTAGAAGATATTAACAGTTGAAAATCGAATTTCGACTTTGTTATTAAGTATTATTTTAAAATAGTTCCATGTTTGCTTGGTAGCCTTTTGGAATACTTAGCGATTCGAAAAGAAAAATTACGATCTTTGCTTCAAATTACGAAAATTTTTTATATTAAAAAAAACCTCTTCTACAATTTTTGGATGAAAAGTCAAAGCGGCAATGATGTTTTTTGTCATTAACAGATAGTTACAGGTAGATAGCCTTTGTCAATAATAACAAGTATTTGTCAATCCGTGACTTACTTTGAAGCTCCTTTCACAAAATGTACACCAACATTTTACACGAATTTGCGGATATGTGATCTCAGTTTTTGATAAGAATTAATTTTTTTACTATTTTTCCTGTACTCCCAAAACACACACACACCCTGTATATCCTACCTACAAAATCGTCATTTCATGGTGAAGATTTCGTTATCCTGAAGGGCTGGTTGGACTTTGTGTACTTCTGCCAAAAAGTCGGCGAGCACCTCGCATTTGTCACTGGTGGTAATGTAACTCCGCCCCTCTTTTTCAAGAGCGGGGACTTGCTCGGAGCCTTTTCGTAGACTTCTCGACAGTTTCCACAAAGAATTGTCACGGGGAGGTAAGCTTCGCAATTTTTCCGCCCAGGTAAAATTCCTGTATGCGGAAATTTCGCTCTAGATGTCTCGTGCAAGTTCTGCTGCCCTTATGCGATAGGCAGATTGCCTGAATCGCTGCCAACGTTTCTGATTCTATTTTTCGCCTTCATAAGGTTCAAGATTTCCTCAGGAAGGTTGTCGCGCCGCGGTCTGTTCGGAACTATTTTGGCCAAAGCTTGTTGTGTCCGTTGTATTTTACTGGTCAGACCTTTTACCGCATGCTAAAGGGCTTCGACAGTATCGATCTGGCTCGGAATACACGTCAGGTCTTGTAGTCGTTTCCGATATTCACGAAAATCGAAATTTTCGTATGAATATCGAAAGTCGTTCGTTTGTGTGCTCTTTAAATCCCTAATATCGAGGTAAATGGGCAAATGATCACTGCTGAGGGTGTCTATAACCACAATCTCCGTGAGATTGGCGAGTCCTTTGGCTATTCCGAAATCAAGGAAAGATGGGTTCATTCCACTGTTTGGATAATGCGTTGGAGATGAAGTGGGCATAACTAGTAGACCATTGTCGCGAACGTAGCTGGCTAGGAAATTGCCAGCTGCGTTTTTCCGTCCAGGGTTATTAAATAGTGGATGGCGGGCGTTGAAATCTCCCATAAGCAACACTTTATTGGTGTTTGAAAAAAATGGATCACCGTCAGTGGCCTGTAAGCGAGTAGAAGTAGAGTACCCACAGTAGATCAAAACACCAATCATAAAGCTCAACGCCAACGTTCTCTATTACTGACTGCCTGCATGGCATGCTTTGATCGCTGTGGCCACTCCACCCCTTAGACTGGGCCTATCGGCACGCTCGAGCCTGTACCCCCGGATTGTGATTCTGGCTCCGGGGCGCAACCATATTTCCACGATTAACGCCACATCGACGTCCTCAGACCCGAGGAACTGCTCGAACTCACCGAGACGACTCCTGAGTCCACATGAGTTCCATTCTCCTATCCTCATAGGGCACAGTTGGCAAAATCAGGGCTTAAAAATCGAAGCTGTTAATATCTTCATTGAAGAACTGCGCTGAGACTAGGAATTTGTCTGTCTTCAAGACGCAACCCCTCAATGCAGCGCTGTAAAATCTTACCGCCTTGATCACCTCCTCCAAGTTGATTTGCGACGACAGCTCGGCGAATTCCCTCTGGACACTGCCCAGCATGGCCACCGCGTTCTCATTTATACCATGGGCTGGGTGGGCGGAGCTCGTGGGGACAGCTTCGTGCTGCCTCAGCGGAGGAAACTCCGCTAATGAAGGCGGTGGCGGGGGCATCATGGTCCTGTTGGCGTGACTTGGCGCCATGGTCCTGCTGCTTAGGGGTGAAGGGTGGATCGGGCCAGGCGCTCGACTGGTTTGACCCCAGGCTGGCCTCGTTGGAAGAGGAGCAGGGACGAAACGCTGCCTCTCCGCCGGGACTCGCGCCTGTTTGTATATGTAGACTGGGCTAGCCTCGTCAAAGCTACGATGAAGCCTACCGCAGTTAGCGCATTTTAATGTAGCTCCAACGGGACAGGCGGTGATTTCATGCCCCCCAGCGCATCGGGAGCATTTAAAGTCCCGGTGGCAGTTCCCGGAGACATGGCCTCAGCCCTGGAATCGACGACACTGTGTCAGGGTCTTCCGGTTTTTGCGGGTTTCCCATGAAACCCTGACACTGCACACCACCCTGGCCTCGGCGTTAAGCCTTCGGAGGGTTGCCTTGTCGCTAGTGACGACCAGGTAGAGCGGCCTGAAGAGTGTCTTCATTTTGAAGACACTTCTCACCTTCAGTCCTTGGTCTGCCAGATCCTGCAGGATGCCAGATCCTGTAACATTTTAGGATTAAAGTAAGTGTTCAAATAAGCCACCGTTTTCTCGCACGCACAACATACATCGTCTCATTACTGCTTCACTGGATTTTCTGATCATTTCTGGGGTAATTCTGTTAACAGCTTCTATAACAGCGTGTCTCAGCTCCTCTTCGGTTTCGCATGACCTACAGTATACCACATTTTTGAGGAAACCCCATGCAAAAATATCAAGAGGTGTTATATCAGGGGATCTCGCAGGCCATCTTACTGGTCCCAGGTTGCCTATCGACTTGTTGGGAAATTCGTGATTTAAAAATTCTGTGATAATACGTCCATTATGTGGCGGCGCGCCGTCTTGTTGGAAATACAAGTTTTGCAGGGTAGCTACTGGAACATCCATAAGTGCTTCCGCTACGTTCGTTTGTAAGAGGTTCAAATATCTCTCGGAACTTAAGTTCTCTTTAAAAAAAAATGAATCACGTGGGTACCACAATACCTAAACAGACGTTAAATCCAAACCCAACTTGGTGCCTAACTTGACGAACTAGCCGTGGATTTTCATCTGACCAAAAAACGGTATTTTTACGATTAAATAGTCCACATTTAGTAAATTGGCTCTCATCTGACCAAAGGACTTTTAAGGAAAAGTTTGGTATCTCGTTGTTTCTTTGAATAAACCACTGACAAAATGCCATTCTTCTAATCGCATCGCCATTCTGGAGTCCCGGGCAGGGCCGTTCACGATAGGGGTGATATTTATGACGCTTTAAAATATTATTCGCCGTTGACCACGCAACACCTGTTGTGGCTTCAATTTGACGCAAAGACGTTCGAGGTGTCTCATCCACGCTTTGCATTACCAAATTTTCTTTATTTTCGTCTGGAAGTTTGTTTTTCTTTACCCTAGCAAAACTCCCGTAAGCTACAAGGTTGTCTTTCAGACGCCTAAACATAGTTCTACCAGGTTGTCGCCTTTCTGGATATTTATTTAAATACACATTTCTTCAGCTTTCGCTTCATTTCGACGACAGAGAAAAAAACACTCCAACATATCGTATTTTTCATAATTTGAAAAGGGATTCATTTTGAAACACAATTAATTACAAACACTTGACACTGACAATAAATTATACTTTGACTGTTACCTAGGTAATTAAAACAGACAACGAACGTCAGTATGGGGAAATTGAAGAGAAATATCAATGCCTACTACAATAAAATCTTAATTTTGTTAATTTTTATTATTTATCTTGACCGAACATAAACATGTTATACATGGTTGAAGAGTTATGTGCTAGTCTATTGGGATCTCAACTAGTAGAAATGGTAAAACAAGCATTATCTACTACTGTCCCAATTATAATGTGGTTCGATTCCCAAGTAGCGCTGAGTTGGATTACGACGGAGCCCCATTTGTTACAAATATTTGTAGCAAATCGGGTATCCAAAATTCAGTCATTAGCAAGTCAGTATGAATGGAGGTACGTAAACTCCAAGGAAAATCCTGCAGATGTTGCTTCGAGAGGAATCAATCCCGATTTGCTATTAAATCATTCTCTCTGGTGGGAGGGTCCTAGTTTCTTAAAGCTACATCAAAGTAGTTGGCCTGTTCACACCTTTAATATCGAGCTCGATTCTTTACCAGCACTCAAGAAAAAGATCATAATTATGTTATCTTCGGAAAAATCCTATTCTTCACTTTTTACAAAGTTTTCAAGTTTTCCGAAGTTGCTAAAAGTGGTAGCTTTATGTTTTCGTTTCTGTGTAAATTTGAAACGTAGGATTTTGAAAGAAGATTTACTGGTGGGGCCTATGTCTGTACTTGAGTTGAACAAAGCGAAGACAGCGTTAATCAAAGTGTGTCAGCAAGAATGCTTTCCGGTCGAAATGTCTCTATTACAGAAAAATAAGATCCTAGACAAAAAACATAAACTTTCGTCTGTCACTCCATTTCTGGACGGCGATGGTGTAATGCGCGTTGGAGGAAGATTAAATCTTTCCAACCTACCATATGCGACAAAGCATCCAATTCTGTTGCATAATAAACACCCATTTACTCATTTAGTTTTTGAAAACAAACATAAAGCTTTGCTACATCCAGGCCCTCAACTCCTGTTAGCATGTATAAGGCAATTTTATTGGCCAATCGGAGGACTCAATTTAGCAAAAAAAATTACTAGGAATTGCTTAACTTGTTTTAAGTTTAAGCCCATTCCTTGTGCTTATCCAATGGCGAGTCTTCCAAACGACAGAATTAAACGAAGTTTGCCTTTTGAAATAACTGGAATTGATTACGCAGGCCCATTTTTTATTCTTAATAAAACAGGAAGAGGCGCCAAATTAACAAAATGTTATCTGGCCGTATTTGTTTGTTTTTGCGTCAAAGCAGCTCATTTAGAGGTTGTCTCTAGCTTAACCACTGATAGCTTCATTGCCTGCCTCAAACGATTTACCGCTAGACGAGGAATGCCGCGCAAAATATATTCCGATAATGGAACTACATTCCTGGGCGCCAGTAATGAGTTAAAAGACTTAGGACATTTTTTAAACAATACTCAAACGGCAGTGACCAATTTTACGAATCAATTCAATATAGAATGGAAATTTATTCCTCCTTATACTCCAAACTTTGGAGGTCTGTGGGAAGCAGCTGTCAAAAGCGCGAAACATCACTTGAAGCGTGTTCTGATCAACCAAAACGTAACGTTTGAAGAATTTAATACAATAGTAATTCAAACGGAAGGCATACTTAATTCTAGACCTTTATATTCTATGTCTACTAATCCTAACGATCTCAGCCCGATAACCCCATCTCACTTCCTTATTGGTCGATCTGTGCAACACGTTCCGGAATATGACTTACACGATGTTAAGCCAAACAGACTTCCACGACTTCAACATGTCCAGCAGCTGTGCCAACAATTTTGGGCACAATTTTCGAAGCAGTATATCAGCCAATTGCACACCCAATACAAATGGAAGGAAGCTCCGACCAAGATTTCCAATGGGACCTTAGTGCTACTTCGGAACGACAAGCAGCCGCCCTATAGATGGCCTATTGGACGCATATCCAAATTGATGCCGAGCCAAGATGGTGTGCCTAGAACTGCGGAGATTACGACTGCAAGGGGACGAGTCCTCAGGTCCCTACGCCACCTACATCAATTACCTCTACAGGATGAAACCGACTAGTGATTTGTGTAAATCTGTTATTCAGTTAGTTAACTCGTCATAAATATTTAAGATATTGCCGTTTTAAAGGTACCCTTCAAAAGGGGGAGTTATGTTAGATTTACTTATGTAACATGTATATATATATCGGTTGGCAACAGTGCCACGACAGTAGAAATGACATTTGACAAACGGGGGTGATATAACTGGTAACGGTTGAATGTAAAAGGAGATATTCAATACAGTCCACACGAAGCAGTCGATATCGAGTTTTATTCCAACCATCCTTTAACCAAAACACGTGCGGGTTAAAGAAATGGTACTAGTTTGAGCCAGCTATTACAAAACGATTAAACAGTCTCTTTTTCATTTTGTTCATGTTAAGGTCTCCAATAATTATGGCATATTCGTATAGACTTGCTTTCGATAGAATGTTTTGCTCTATGTTGGAGCGAGGGTGGATATACACTAAGAAAATGTGCACTTTGTCGCCTAGGTACGGTAGAGTAAAATGAAGACAGTCGTTCAGAGAGTTGTTTAGGGAAGGAGGATTGGCCTTACCCAGTTGCACCGTTGGTTTAAGTAGGACTGTCGCACCCCCTCTAGCATTGGCCGTGGTGTTGCCGTGTTTACAAATGTATTTCCAGTTTCGATAAGTAGGTGTTTGTCCCAGTTTTGTTTTGGTTTCTACAAACATGCAGCAGTCGGTGTCATATCATATATAATTGTAAATCAGAAGTTTTTTGCTGTTAAGTCCGTTGACGTTCGCGTAAAGTAGTCTCATGTTGAAGGGTCTATATTTGTAATTGGTTGTTTTAGTTGCCCTCGGGGATCCGTCTGGGAACTGCTTTTAGGGAGTAACTTATCGATCATATATATATACAGTGTGTCCAGTATAAAATGATGTACATGGGGATATTGGAAACCGTTAGAGTTACAGGGTGAACCAAATGGGGAAAAAGTTGCGCAATCAAGTGCCTATAAATAATCTGTCATCAACTTCTTTGAACTCGGAATAGCAACGGATATACAGGGAAAAAAAGAAAAAAGTGTGTTTTATAAAATCCTTTATATCGTGTTTATTATAAAAGATACAATAACGAAATTTTCAGGGTGGGGGTAAGAAATGAGCGTAAATTTGAAAATAAAGTAAAAAATAATCTAGGCCCACTATGTTCAATGAGGCCGAAGTCAACTTTTGTTTTTCTTATGGGCGCCATATTGAATTTCTGCATTTTTAAATTCCCTTTTAAATATGCTCTTCAACCATGTATAACATGTTTATGTTCGGTCAAGATAAATAATTACAATTAACAAAATTAAGATTTAATGGTAGTAGGCATTGATATTTCTATTAATTATTACTTTAAATTATTATTGATCATACATCGAACACTGCAAAAGAACAAGTAACATTTTAGGATTAAAGTAGGTGTTCAAATAAGCCACCGTTTTCTCGCACGCACAACACACATCGTTTCATTACTGCTTCACATGATTTTCTGATCATTTCTGGGGTAATTCTGTTAACAGCGTGTCTCAGCTCCTCTTCGGTTTCGTATGATCTACAGTGTACCACATTTGTGAGGAAACCCCATGCAAAAAAATCAAGCGGTGTTATGTCAGGGGATCTCGCAGGCCATCTTACTGGTCTTTCTTAAGATACAAGGTTGTCTTTCAGACGCCTAAACATAGTTCTACCAGGTTGTCGCCTTTCTGGATATTTATTTAAATACACATTTCTTCAGCTTTCGCTTCATTTCGACGACAGAGAATAAAACACTCCAACATATCGTATTTTTCATAATTTGAAAAGTTATTCATTTTGAAACACACAATTAATTACTAACACTTGACACTGACAATAAATTCTACTTTGACAGTTACCTAGGTAATTAAAACAGACAACGAACGTCACTATGGGGAAATTGAAGAGAAATATCAATGCGTACTACCATAAAATCTTAATTTTGTTAATTTTAATTATTTATCTTGACCGAACATAAACATGTTATACATGGTTGAAGAGCATATTTAAAGGGGAATTTAAAAATGCAGAAATTCAATATGGCGCCCATAAGAAAAACAAAAGTTGACTTCGGCCTCATTGAACATAGTGGGCCTAGATTATTTTATACTTTATTTTCAAATTGACGCTCATTTCTTACCCCCACTCTGAAAATTTCGTTATTGTATCTTTTATAATAAACACGACATAAAGGATTTTATAAAACGCACTTTTTTCTTTTTTTCCCTGTATATCCGTTGCTATTCCGAGTTCAAAGAAGTTGATGACAGATTATTTATAGGCACTTGATTGCGCAACTTTTTCCCCATTTGGTCCACCCTGTAACTCTAACGGTTTCCAATATCCCCATGTACATCATTTTATACTGGTCACACTGTATATATATATATATATATATATATATATATATATATATATATATATATATATATATATATATATATATATATATATATATATATATATATATATATGAGTGACAAAAAAGACCACCGAGGTGGCAATGTTGAAATCATCAACAAATTGCTGTCTCATTTTTTTGAGTAGCTCTTCCCTGTTGGTGTTAGTGGTTTTGTTCAGCTGGTGTTTATAATTGTTAATTACATAGTCGTGGGTTGTAATGGGTGAATGGACCCTACTTTGCGCGGTCACCGAAATTGACATCTCGGCTGATCTTTTGTTGAGGCACTTTATTTGCACATTAGGAATGCCTTCGATCGGAGCAGTTGGCCTCCTCGGGCATCGCAGGTTCCATGCTGCATGGTCCTCAGCATTACACGCTGCACACTTAACTGGGAGAGGGGACTCACATGATATTGTTGGATGGGGTGACATCTGCCGCACTTAATGGTTTCCCTGCAGTCTTCTCTACGGTGGTTGAACAGGCCACACCGGCCACATGGAGCGGGAATGGGCGTTGGTGGTTTGCTCTCTGTTATTCTAAACGCTCGTCCCAGGAGGTGGACGGAGAGCTCCCCCATTAGCCTCTCATAAGTCTTTACGTCTCCCGTGATGAGCCGTACCATTAGCGTAGGTTTATCTCGTTGACGTGAGATAATTCTTTTACAAAACCTGATGGTAAAGTTCTGTTTCCGGAGGTGCTGCAGGAGCATCTCGTCTGAGATTTCCAGATCAACCCCGGTGACCACCACCGACTAGGAGGGTGATATCTGTCGGTTAGTGACTTGGGGAGTTGTAGTGGTGTTACTCTGGTGCACCTTATATGATGTAATGAGACCCCGCTCAATCAACAGCTGATGCGCTTGTGATGACATCCTTGTTGTTGTCCTCCACCTTTTCCAATTCGAGGGCCAGCTGAATTCTGGATGTTGTTGGTGAAGTTTCTACTAAGAAGGTGTGTGCATAGTAGTAGCGTTGGTGTTGTTGGGGTTGCAATGTTGCAGTTGATGTTGTTGTTTTTGTTGTTGTTGCTGCTGCTGTTGTGGTTGCAGAAAAAAGAGCTGGTTTTTTGGATACAGGACATGGTGTTGCTGGTGAGCTGGGGTCAGACTTCGGTTTGCGACCTCTTTTTTTTTCGACCTCTTTTTTTCCAGGAGGAAAAACCCATCCTGGGAGTCCCGGTCCGACTCGGACTCCTGCGAACTCCCAGGGTCCATGCCTAGGAAGCGCTGATTTGATTTTCTCCGTGTGTATTCTGGCCGATAAGCGAATAAATTTTCGACCGATAAACTTTTTACGATTGGAATTCGATCTACGGATTCCCACCGAGCACGTCCCACTCGCAGTGAAGCTATCGCAAGACTATCATTTTTATTTTTTAACATAATCTCATTTTAGACTAATACACTTCGTCCAACGATGCTCTAATTTGTTGATCCCTTCCGAATAATAGGATTTGTCCAAGTCTGTAAAATAGGCATTCGTTTCAACAATCACCTCCTGGTTTGAGTAAAATCTTTTTCCCGCCAGCCATTTCTTCAGATTGGGGAACAAGTAATAATCCGAGGGAGCCAAATCTGGAGAATACGGGGGATGTGGAACGAGCTGAAACCCTACTTCCATCAGTTTTGCAACCACAACTGCTGATGTGTGAGCTGGTGCGTTATCATGATGGAAAAGGACATTTTTGTGTGGGCCAATCCTGGACGTTTTTCTTGTAGCTCGATTTGCAAACGGTCCAATAACGATGAATAATATGCGCCTGTAAGAGTTTTACCCTTTTCCAATTAATGAATGAAGATTACTCCTTGCGAATTCCAAGAGACAGTTGCCATAACATTCCCAGCCGAAGGAACTGTCTTCGCCTTTTTTTGTGCAGATTCCTCCTTGTCAACCCACTGTTTGGAATATTCTTTGGTCTCGGGAGTGTAGTGGTGTATCCATGTTTCATCCATAGTCACGACACTACGCTTAAAGTCCTGAGGATTCCGCTGGAATAGTTGCAAACCGTCCATGCAACACCTCACACGATATCGCTTTTGATCAATCGTGAGCAATCGCGGCACCCATCTTGCGGATAACTTTTTCATGCCCACAGCACTAGAAATCTCACACACCCTCGCTCTTCTGTCATCCATCACCATCCATGGGTTTTATCAATGATTTCTGGAGTAGTGGCCGAAACAGGGCGTCAAGAACGTTCCGCGTCACATGTGTCCATATGGCCACTCCGGAAATTTAGAAACCACTTATAAACTGTTCTGATAGAAGGTGGAGACTTACCATAATGTTTATCAAGCTTCTGTGTAGTCTCCAGAGGCGACTTGCGTTTCATAAAATAATGTTTAATCAGCACGCGAAATTCTTTTTCGTCCATATTTTGAAATTCTCTCGACTCCTTCGATTCAAACGAACGCAAAAAAACAAACAAATAAACCGATCTGGCTGAAACTTGGTGTGTGTTCTTCCAAAAGATGTTGCTAACTGAAAATAACTTTGCTGCGCACCAGTAGTGCCGTCTCTCTGACTTTGCAAGGACTTTTCGAACCACCCTCGTACTATGTACGACCCCGAAAGTCCGGAATACTACCCCGACGACAATGTAGAATTTCTCTCCATTTCGAACGATCAATTTGAAGATAAACAAAATTTTCAGTCCACCCCGAATCAAAATCACCCACCTATTCAAACGAATACGGAAGAAATCAATCAGATAAACAATCAAATCCAAACCCTGAACCAAACAAAGCAATGAATTCTCACCCAAATCAGAACTTATTATAAATTCTCTTCTGACCATGAATACTAAAAATCTTTATTATATCACCGACGCAACTAAAACATATAAACTACTAATTGACACTGGTGCAGGTATTTCAATTTTCAAAGAAAACACTGTCAAAAACTTTAAACAACGTTTTCCTGAACAAGTAAGAATTCAAGGCATGTTAGACCAAAAACTTTTAATAACTGAATCAACACTCGTCCCTTTCAACATCAAAAATCCACACAAAGTCTACATTTACAATTTAGACATAGATTTTGACAGAATTCTAGGTCTTGATTTTATAGAACATTGTCAATGTACAATTGATCTAAACAACAAACAACTAATAACGAATTTCAAAAACCTACCTTTGTACAAAATTAATCAACCCTCAGAACCAGAACTTTCCAAAAAAATAATTTCAAACAAAATAAACATTTCAAGCAGAACTGAACAAATTTTCAAATTAAAATGCAATTTGGTAAATACACATGCTATTTTATCTAGAAAAGAAATAGAAAAAGTTCACATTCCTAACGCTTTTTTAACATCAATCATAAATGCAAATGCTATTTCAAAATCAATTGAATTTTTCAACATTGAAGTAGAGCCTTTTAATTCTCAGTCAATTTCAAACTACAATTATTTTGAAAACCCTACAAGTAACAAAAATCGATTAAAAAACATTGTAAACCAACTTCGAACTGAACACTTAAACTATGAAGAAAAAGAAGTGATTACTAATATTTGCCTCGAATTTGAAGATATATTTTATCTTGAAGGTGACAATCTTTCTTTTACAAGTGAAATTAAACATCAAACGTTATTCAACGTTAATTATAACAAATAATTCTAGACCCATTTTCATAAAATCTTATTGATACCCCCAGATACATAAAAACGAAGTAAAAACCCAAGCAAACAAAATGCTAGAACAAGGTATTATCAGACCTTCAGTTTCTCCTTGGTCATCTCCCGTATGGGTTGTCCCAAAGAAATTAGATTCCTCTGAAAACCAAAAGTGGAGAGTAGTTATTGACTTCAGAAAACTCAACGAACTCACTATCGATGACAAATACCCACTTCCAAACATTTCTGATTTACTTGATCAACTTGGAAAATGTCCATATTTTACCACACTTGATCTTGCCTCTGGATTCCATCAGATTGAAATTCATCCTAAAGATATTTCGAAAACAGCCTTTTCTGTTGACGGACATTATGAATTTCTCAGAATGCCGTTTGGACTCAAGAATGCCCCATCCACTTTCCAACGTGTAATGGACAATATGCTTCTCGGTATACTAAACGAACGATGTCCTGTTTACATGGATGACATCATAGTATATTCCTCTACTATACACGAACACATAGATAGATTAACCGATGTCTTCACTCGACTCAGAAAATCTAATCTAAAAATTCAACCAGATAAATGTGAATTTTTAAGGAAGGAAGTAGCTTATCTTGGACATTTAATTACCCAAGATGGAGTAAAACCAAACCCAAATTGTGCAAAATTTCAAAATAAAAGTTCAATTCGCGCTTCAAATGAAGATGAACCATCTGGCAGCAAACAATCTGAATTTAATGATGAACAAATAACGAATGAGTATAACAATTTTATACGTTTATATGAAACAACATCAGTAATCGACTATTCAAAAATTAAAACTTCTAACGAACAACTATTAGAAAAATCTCATAAGAATATAATTACATTCTTTTGGCAAAACAAACTAGAAGACATTCATCATAAAATAATGGACGATATTTTTGAAGAAAATATGGATTTTGAACTAAACAAAACCAATATATTTTCCAATAAAACTGTAAATAATCGAAAATATTTTATAATACCATTACCTTTTGACCCTGAAACAGTAGTCCCACATTTGTTTTACATTCTATACACAAATCAAAATGAATTCAACCTATCTGAAACATACTATGTTGAAAACAGACTAGAATTACCCATTTTAGAAATAATTTCGTATATTTTTGTTGATAAAGAAATCAAAATTAAGATATTGTCAAAACATAATTAAAACTCCGATTCTGATGAAAAACCTTTAATATTAGATCAATACCATAATGGAAAAAGTAATTTACACCGTGGTATAAATGAAACACTTCGCAGAATAAAAGAAAAATATAATTGGCAAGGACTCTCAAAAGACATTGAAAATTTCAGAAAATCATGTAAAATTTGTCAAAAAGTAAAAATATGTAGGAAAAATCTAAGCAACCCTCTCGTATTAGCTGAAACACCTAAAAGAGCATTTGAACGAATTAATATCGATATTTTCGAATATCCTATTAGAAATTACGCACTAACCATAAGAGACGAATTAACCAAATTTACTCAAGCGTATCCAGCAAGTGATAAAACAGCAAAAACAATAATAAACACCCTTTTAGTATTTTTCCAACATTATGGCACTCCTCTAAGAATACATTGTGATTACGGACGTGAATTTGATAACAATCTCATGAAAGATGTATGCGAATTTTATGAAATCAAATTAACATTTTCAAGTGTAAACCATCCCCAATCCAACGGATCAGTAGAACGCTTTCATGCCACTCTTAGTGAAATGATCAGAGCAAATAAAGCGGAAAACCCAAATGAACACCCTTTTCGCATTTTACCATATGCTGTAATTTGTTATAATAACACGGAAAACAAAACACACGGATTTACTCCATATGAATTAATATTCGATCATACCTATTCCATACCCCCAGAAACCATTTACAATGAGAAAACTTTAATATCAAAGTATGTAAGAGACTTAAGCAATAGAATGCAACACTATTATAAAATCGCAAGAACAAAAACAAACTTACACAAAGAAAAAGCGAAACAACGATTTAATCAACAAATCTCTCGAACCCCAACAGAATATAAAATTAATTACAAAGTTTATATTAAAGAATCCCAAATTAAAGATAAAGCTCAAAACAAATTTAATGGACCATTTGAAATTCAAGAGATATTCAAAAACTCCGCAATCGTTTTAAATCCAAGAACACAACAAAAATCAAAAGTAAATTTTGATTGAATGAATCCCTATCACGAATAATTTTCTTTTAGGTTCCTCGGACTTCTACCAGCAATCCTTTGTCAATATTCCTTGACAACAATCAATGACACCATTGGAGTATTCTTTCAAGAGGAAGCAACAATTACAATTTCCAATCATAAATGGATACTTTTAGTATACAAAGATCTGCAAAATATAAAAGGCGCATTAACTAACAACGATAAAATCCTAAACAATTTACTAGATACACTCGACGGAAATGAACCTCATATGATACCCTTTAGAACAGTTCAACAAACATAAATAAAACATAAATTTGCTCAGACAAATATCCGACTATACTAAAATAAAATTCACCGAAATAATGGATGATACAAGAAAATACGCTTTTAGAGAAAAACGCGGAATTATAAACGGTATAGGTACTATATGGAAAACCATAACTGGAAACTTAGACGCATCAGACGGCGAATATTATAATGATTGTATAAACAAATTAGCACAAGATGACTATGAACTCGAAAATCTTATGAAAAATCAGATTTCAGTAACAACCTCTGTAATCAAAAATTTTAACGCAACTATTCAAAAGTTACAAATTAATGAATAAACTTTTAATACAGATATTGAAGAAATTCGAAATTCAATAATTTTCATTTCAGACCAAGTCAAATTCTATTCAGCTCAAATAACAATTTTGAATATTTGTGAATGATTAATGGAAAGTTATTCATTTCTTAAAGACTATCTAAACGATATTGTTGTGTATATTTTCCTGACTGTACTTCAATTTATTTTCAAAAATGAAACGATATTGTCAGAGCAATAACTTTTGCAAAATTAAAAATCTTACATAGTTCTATAAGTACCCCAAACGATCTAGTCGAATCCTTGAAGCTTGATCTCAATCACTATTGACTTATAATCTACCATTACATTCTTCAAATGTAGCTGAATATCTTGGTATTATCGAACTACAAGCTTATCAAATAGGCTCAAGAATAGTTTTTGTTCTCAATATTTCACTTGTAGACCCTGAAAAATATACTTTGTATCATTTGTACCCTATTCCCATTCTGGATAGTCGAACAGGTCTAGATCATGTTTTAACAATACATTTCCAATACATGTTGTATTGTGTGATTGTATGATTAATTATTGTACCCAACAATTCGAAACCCTGCAGAATGCAAATCAACTAAGAAAAATGAAAAGATCTGCTCCAATATACTTCCATATCCTATTGATAGTGATGCTATTTGTGAAGCACAAAAACCTGTCAGACGTTATTAATTTACCTGTTACTTTACCTGTTAAATGTGTGTAAAATGCAGTTCTAAAGAAATTGTATCAAAGATTATCCACAATAGCATCCTCTTAGGACTTCAACCCGAATGCAACGCTTTTATTGGTAGCACTAGAGTTCAAGCGAAGAAGATGATAGATGTTTATAACAACGTTACCTGCAACAGTCACCCAGTAATAATTCCTTATCCTTGTTTCACCAATATTGCAGATATATTCATCTGCCAGAATTGAAACCACTTAAAATCAGTAAATTAGATGTTGAAGACCTCAAAATAGCTCAACATAAGCTGAACCAATATTCCGATGAATTGAACAAACTTCTAAACCAATCGTTTGTCAGCAAACATCTCAACTGGTCCATCACCATGACAATAACACTGATTGTCATACTGGTAATCCTGTACATCACCTGCAAATACAGAAGAAGAAAAAGGAAATTTAGAATTGGAATCACCGCATCTAACAACGACTTTCCTCCTTCACGACCAAGTCAACCGGAAAATACATTCATGAAAAAATGGAAGAAGATTATTCCCAAAAGAAGACCTTCCACAACAAAGTATGCAACAAAGAGCCATTGTATCTGCAAGCTCAGCCAAATATCATCCAGCCGTGATCCCATTGACCCAGCCAGGATCTTCGTCAGCCAGTATTTCGAACCAACAAAGAGCTGTCCCATTTTAAATACAGTGTAACAGGAATTTGTAACCGTACTTTTGCACACGACTTTAAGAGTTGCTGATCAGTCATTTTAATTGTATGAACAGGTAGGCAGGTCTAGTAACAATCGTTCAGAATTTTAATAGACATAAGAGTAATCAGTCGTAATTCTTGGTCCATTATTATAAAAAGTTTATTTATTAATTAATTAAAGTATTATTTATTCTTCGTTTTATAATTGGTTCGAAGAATGATTTGGGATAGTTATTCATTATTAGTATCTTTTTTTTCTCAAGATTCTTTGTTCTATACTCATAATGTGCCAATTTAATCCCTTTATCAGTAAGAGCTGTTACAACACTTTTTTATATTGTAGAGGTGCATATGATTGGTGATTCAAGTATCTACCAGACCATACATCCTTTGTGTACCAGTTTGTTTTTATTTCCCCATTACCGTCATATATAACCGTCATATCCAAAATGTTTAATGATTTGTTTTTGTCTTCCTCAATGGTGAATTTAATGGTCTCATGGAATGCATTAAACTTATCTAGTGTGTATTGAACTTTTTGGTTTGGCAGGCACATTATGCTGATCCAAAGATCCACGTATCTTTTAAAAAATCCACACTTGAAATTCAAATCAGGTATTAGTTTTTCTTCCAGACTTTCCATTACAAGGTTTGCAATTGTTGCAGCTATGGGAGACCCCATAGCTCCTCCAACAACGGCCGATCACCATTTATATATGGCCTGCCAAAGCTTCACAAAGCAGGCCACCCATTGAGACCGATAGTTAGCAACATAAATGCCCCAACTTACCAATTATCTAAATATCTGTCAGCTGTGTTGAGTAATATATTGGGAAAGTCACAATATCACGTTAAGGACTCATGGAGTTTCTGCGAATTTATATAAAAATAGAAAATATCTGAGAACCATCGCATAATATCACTTGATGTGGTATCGTTATACACAAACATCCCGGTAGATTACTCAATACAGTGCATAAGAAGTAAATGGTCTGAAATAAAGGAACACACATCATTACCTGAAAATGAATTTATTGGGGCCGTAGAGCTGTGCCTTAAGTCCACTTAATTGCTCTCGTTCCAGTACGAGGGCAATTTCTATTCCCAAATATATGGAGTAGCTATGGGGTCTCCCATAGCTGCAACAATTGCAAACTTTGTAATGGAAACCTATCGGCCCTTCTGCCTCTTTAAAATATTATATTATTATTAATTTTATAATTCTATAAAGTATAATAAAACAGTCAGTTTTGCTTTATGAATAACATTTTTTGAATGCCATAATAAGCTCTGTCAAAGAGCACTTCAAGATTATACAGGGTGATTCAAAAGTGGCGTCATTCCTTTTCAGGGGTTATAGCGGCTCACTTGGAGAGAACGAGAAAAATATTGAAAAACATTTTTTCGAAAATTTCTAGACGATATTAACAGTTGAAAATCGAATTTCAACTTTTTTATTAAGTATTATTTTAAAATAGTTCCATGTTTGCTTGGTAGCCTTTTGGAATACTTAACCGATTCGAAAAGAAAAATTACGATCTTTGCTACAAATTACGAAAATTTTTTATATTAAAAAAGACCTTCACTACAATTTTTTGATGGATCTGACTGGTGACCAGTCAAATGTTAAGTTGGAAGCAACTATATACACAAACTGATGATGGTAGATAAAGACACCGAAACGTATTTGTAACATTTTAAATAATAAACAATAAAATTGACTGAAACCCAGGAATACATTGGAATATATAATTAATAGTTATTAAAGTTAAAACACGTTAAGTTTCTGGCGTTTAATTACCCTACTGCATATCTGCATTATAAACAATAAAATTGACTGAAACCCAGGAATTTTTTTTGGATACAATTTACCAACAACTTTCAGTAAGGGTGTCATAATTGCTTTGAAAAAGTTTCCAAGTTACTTTGATTTCGGGAATATTGCTGGTCCCTTACCCAACAGCTTTTCTAGCTCATTTGCTTTCTTTGTAAAAGCAATGCGACTAACTCTCCTAATTTTTCTTTTGGCCCCCATTTTGACAATTAAATAAAATAACAGTATCGATAAAATTTTTAGAACACACGTTCGCTTAGTAACAGGGCGGCCCGGTGTATGAATCGTCTTCTAGAATCGTAGAAACACAAAACCTACATCTGCAGAAGAGTTTCTTGTCTTTGCCTTCAGTTTTCCAGTTCGGAATTTTCCTGTCACGGTCGCCACTAATTACGCTGTGTTCGATAAAACTACCCGGTTCGAAATAAAAAGCCAAAATTGCTTGGATATAAATACTCCTTAAATGAACAGACAAAACACTCCAAACTTACGAACAACTGAACTATAATAATCGCCAAAAAAGGGGTGATAACAACAGAAAAAACTGCATCACGGCGCATATGGGCTTACCCTTTTTTACGACACGATATCTTGGTATACTCATTCACTAACCGGATTTTTAAAAAAGGTTGGTGTGGACAGAGGTGGGTGCCCGATTCTTGACATTGGTGAAGTATAGAGGGCTCTAACAATGTCACAATCTCACCTAGTTGTAATTACATATTTCGTGATCAGTAATCACAAGGTACTCTTTCATAAAAATATGTTTTATCAGTTAGTTTCAACAAACCAACAGAAAGATAAATTCTTGTTGGTTTTCTCACAATTTGGCAGAAACGTGCATCCTGAATGACTCCTACCAGTTTTCGTGCCTCTAATTTTTTCATCAATTTTATATTAAGATCTCCCAATATAAAAGTTTATTTCCACTAATTACGCCTTAATTTTATTTAACCTAGTTTTCAAATCAGCAGGCTCTGCATTCCAGTAAAACAATAAGGCAAATAAAACAAAATTTTTAATTCGGATCTTATAGGAACCATATAGCGCAAAAATTGTTGTCAACAAAAGCTTTATAAATAACAGAAAACTCAAAACATTATAATAAAAGAACTGCTACTTAGAAAAGCGTGGTCGCGAACTTTCAGGATAATTCAAAATAGGCGCCATTCCTCTGGGGGTGTTTAGGGTTCCATGAAAAATAGGAAAAACATTAATTCTTCTCAAAAACTGAGATATTTGCAAAAAAGTAGTTCAGAATAGAGGCTACAACGTTTCTCAAGGTAATCTGCCTCATTAACATTACGTAAATACCTGTTGCTTCTCAAATATCAGCTCAAGTGAAAATGAAATATGGATTTCAGCAATCGTCGTATAAATAGTTATGGTTCATTGATCTATTTACAAGAACCTAGAAATAACTATCCGGTGCACAGTTGCCTGGGAAAGTATCAGTTGTTGCGCAATACTCCGAGTACTCCTGGAAGGCTCTGCTGCAATTATCTCCATTATCTGTTTCTCTATCTCTGGAACCCAAACACCTCTTGGTCGTTCACTATCTGTCTCAATTCCTGGGTCCAGTGTCTCTAGTACGTATGGGTAGCACTGTGTTGAGTTGTTGCTGCATTGTGAGTTAGTGAGTTATAACCCGCTAATACGACGGGTTTTTGAAGCAGAGTTGACCTTTGTTAGATGGAATCGCCGGCGATCCTCCCATAGACTGAGCATGCGCAATATCACTGTTCTGGTGTCATGGTTCATGTATTATGATTAATGTACCGACAAAGGGTCAACACTTCTTTTAGTTAACTCCTGGAAACGTTTTAAAAGTCAGCGCCGGGACGCCGTCAAAGAGAAAAAATATAGCGTCTATCCATTGCGGCTAGTTGCCTCAAAGGCAAATAAGATATTGTATAAATCCCAAAATTGGGAAATAAAGTTTTTAAAAACAGACTTTTCCAATCAATCTATAAAATTCTATCGGTGATCTGTGTCTTCAACTATTTTTTTTAATTTCTAACATCTCTGACATGTGACATAAGGACTTTCTGTTTAGCACAGGGTATTAATTATATATCCAATTTGAATTTCTGTTTTCTTTAATATTGTGTTGACATTGCTACTGATATTTTGCTTGCTTTGATTGCTTTAACTCAGTAGTGTGCCCTCTTGAAACACATAAAATTTTTGTCAAAGACAATGTAATGGTATTCAACATTTGAGACTCGCACTAGCACATCGTGTGAATATTTGTACACTCGTTAATTACTATGTCACTGACTATGTGACTTATGTCATTCACGAAATTGGCAAGAAATATACTCTTATAACAATTGAAATATTTTGTTTATACCTAGATAGACGAAGCTAGCCATTCACAATAATAGTGAATAGTTCCAGTTCGACAGTTGTACCGATCGGTTGTGTTTTGTTGTGCTCCGCTTTGCACGTTTCGTTTTGTTTTGTTTATTGTGTTACTTTACGGTCGGTCAACTGCCCGATGTGTTACCAACAGTTTTTTTTAATAAGTTTTCTCGTGTTTTTTTCTCGCTCTTTTCTTCGGTTTGACTTATAGAATATGGCCACTTACAAGTGTGATAATTGCCTCAAAGAATTTGCGGACAAGGACAAATACAACAAGGTCCGATGCAGCGGTGATTGCCGCAGGTGCTTTTGCATGCAGTGTACGGGCCTCGATAAGGTGACTACCAAGACCCTGCTTTTGGAGAAGTACAACCACCTCTGATTTTTTGTGCGCTCTGCGATTCTCCAAACCTTAGGTACCTCAACGATAAGGTAACAAACTTATCAAAAAATCAGGTACCTCAAAGTATCATGGACTCGCTGGCAAACCAGATGTCCAAGCTATCGACTAGTGTGCCAACAATTTCTGAAATGTACGATATGCTGTTGAGCTTCGAGTCAAGATGGAGTCTTCTGGAGGGCAAGTTGGACGATATCCGTGGAATGACTGAGGTATTCACCACCTGTAAGCCAGACATGCTCTTGAGATCAGTGAGGGATATGGAGCAGAGTCTATTTAATGTCCCTCAAGTGCTGCTCAACAATACTGAGGAATCCGTCAGGATTCAAGTCCACGACTCCTCATCCGCTGAGATCAGAGTGGGTATGGAAGGCCTGAAGGATGGCCTCGCAGGTGTTGCCGCCATGGTTAAGGGGTTGACTACTAAGGTTGTTGACTCCAATCGGCAAAGAAAACAAGTCTCAACGACTTCTACGTCGTGCTCTACTAAGTCGACTTCTTTCGTCTCCTCATCCACCCAAACAGAGTTGCCTCCTGACATTTCATCGACTCCAGGATATCCAGGCCCCTCAGCTTGTGCCGAAACCCAAAGATGGCATTATGTGGTCGTGAGACATCTCCCGGTCGGATTTACTACCACCAATGTTGTTCACCATGTGAAGAAGGTCCTGAAATCGTCGTATTTTGTTCAATGCTTTCCCCTATTCAACCAGGGCAATGACTCCGAGGAACCCATATTCAAAGTGGGAACCATAACTAGAGAATCCGCTGAGAGATTGTTGGGGAACAACATGTGGCCTCGCGGAGTTCGGATTGAGTGGTCAACGGAGTCCGCTGCTTCTCGGAGAGTTGTAGAGAACTGTCGGCTTCCCACCAGCGGAGCAAGGGTTAACGTCAGTCCGGGTTTAGAGGGTCTATTGGCTGCCTCCTCCTCGGAAAATGGTGATAGAGCAAGCAGTGTAATAACGATAGCCTCTGATAAACAGGCTATTGCTGCTTTCAAGACCAACAACTTTGGCAGTGTCAAACTGCCTGAGAGGATGCCTAGAGAGCCAGCTCCCTTTCTAGACCCGTTGACTCCTCCGATTGTGCGAATGTCGGTGGCCTCTGATCGCTCCAAGGACTCGGGGAAGAGGTACCTAATGGCAAGGCTCAGAGAACCTTCCATCATGAGGGCCATAATATTGTACCTCTCCTACCTGCATGACCAACCTGCCTCAGTTTCCTACGAAGGATTTACTGTTACCAACATCAAAGTATTCCTAGCATCTGAAGCCTTGCCTATCCGGAAAGAAGATTTGCAGAGTTTATACAACGATTTTCACAATGCTTATGGGATTGGTTGCGCGGAGGTGGAGGCGGATCTGAGCACCTACAGATCACATGTTGTTTCGGAGAGGACGGTGCAACTTCATAAGTACAGTGAAAGTCACCACAACTACTTTTCCAGTGGCTCTCCGAGGAAAAAAAATTTTTAGGTAGAATGACGTGAATTGAGCGACTAGACTCCTCAAGTCCTCACGCCAGGTTTAGCATGGTTCTTGTCAATATTGCTTCATTGAGGAACAAAACGGATGAGTTGTACTTGTTTTTGGAGGGGTTAGGGTTTCCCCAATTGGTTGCGATTACGGAACACTGGCTGAACATGAATGAACATTTTTATATCGAAAAGTACTCCACAGTAGCCAGATACAACCGGGAGGGCTCGGCCCATTGGGGAACTTTGATTCTGTCCTTGACTGAGGGCTTCTCTCCATTAACTAAGTTTGATTTTCTTCAAGCGGATCACTTCTTCGAATTTTCCGCTGTATACAATAAACATCTTGATCTGTATGTAATCTGCATCTATAGAGCGCCAAGTTCCGATGTGCAGCAATTTTTTGATAGCCTGCAAAACTTGCTAGACTGTCTGCCAGTGAAGGGCAGGAGAATTTTATGTGGGGATCTGAATATTGACTACGCTGCTGCCTGTGCTGCCCAAAAATCCTTAATGGCTATTTTCGATTCTTTTGATCTTTCAATGCATGTAACTGCTCCGACTAGAATTTCTAACAATTCAACGTCGACTATAGATTATGTGGCGTCTGACTTCCCCCCGTCTGATGTTCAATCGACAGTGACTAGCGCGGGTCTCTCTGATCATGAAGCGGTGATATCCAAATTCAATATTTGACAAACACAACAAACAACAAATCCCGTGAATGGAGGTATGCCAAGTCCAAATGAGTTAAACAATTATTTCATCAACACTAGCAAAAGTGTTACTTCAGGTATTTTACCTGGCTTCGACCCTCTTTCGTTCCTTCCTCCTTCTAAGAAGATCGCTGATACCTTTTTCCTAGGCGCTGTAAACAGCGTTGAACTACTACATGTAATACACAGCATAAAAAGTAAATCGTCGTGTAGCACGGATAATCTATCAGTTAAAATATTCTTGAGCCTCCCACTTTCAACTCTGGATGTTTTCACAAACCTAATAAATGATTCCTTTGTGCACGGAGTTTTTCCAGAATGCCTCAAAACTGCAATCATTATTCCTCTTCATAAAGGTGGTGAAAGGGATATCTCATGTAATTATCGTCCATTTGCCATGCTCCCTGTGTTGTCAAAAATAGTTGAAAGGTTACTAAAAAATCGCCTTATGCCATTTCTCTTCAAGCATGGCATATTATCACCAGAGCAGTTCGGATTTTCGCCTAACAAGTGCACCAACGATGCAGTATTTTCCTTCCTTCATGATGTTTACTCATCTCTAAATTGCAATCGCCCCACAGCTACAATCTTCTGTGACTATGCGAAAGCCTTTGACTGTGTGAGTCACAGCATTCTGTTAGATCAGCTTGATTTTTATGGAATTCGTGGTATTTCTTCCAACTGGTTCAAGTCATATCTTGAAAATAGGCAACAATTTGTCAGAGCAAACGGGTCTGTCTCTGAGAGTAAACTGATTGCCAGTGGAGTTCCCCAGGGTTCTGTGCTTGGACCTATTATTTTCCTTCTATTTATCAACGACATCACCTACTTAAAAATCAATGGCAAGATTACCCTCTTTGCTGACGACACAAGTATAACATGGAGTGATTCTGATACTGTGTCCCTTCATTCTAAGATTTCCAACGATCTCGTCACAATCAAGAATTGGTCTGACTCTAGTTTGCTGGGTTTTAACGTGAATAAAACGGTAGCCCTATCTTATAGAGGAGCTTTAGAGCCCTTGCTACTTCATAACAGCAACATTAGATACGTTGAGTCGGTGAACTTTCTGGGCTTGAACATTAATGCCAACCTTAAATGGTCTACCCATATTGACTCCTTAACAAAAAAACTATCTTCTGCTTGTTTTGCAATTCGATCGGTTTCCAGTGAGTTGCATGTGTTCTCCGCCAAACTCGCTTACTTCTCCCTATTTGAGTCTCACATCCGCTACGGCCTTCCTTTTTGGGACTGCTGCAACACACAGCAATTTCAAAGTATTTTTAAACTGCAGAAACGAGCAATTCGCTATCTATTTGGCCTGAAAAGTAGAGCTCATTGCAAGTACTACTTTGAAAACTATAAAATTCTCACACTTCCTGCTTTATTCATATTAGAGACTTGCTTGATACGCAAACACCGAGTCAGCTTTCCAGAAGCGCCACAACATAGGTACCCGACCAGAAACTTAAGCCAAGATATATATCTTCCCTTTCCCTCCTCTGAATTAATAAAAAACTCAATTATTTACAACGCCAAGAAATTGTACAATCATTGACAAAACCTAGGAAGCATCCATCTTCCATCGAATCTTAAATCTCTCCCTACGTCTCAAAAGTTTCGGGAAGGGACAAAAGCATACCTCCAAAAAAGACCTTTTTATTCTGAAAATGATTTTTTATGTGGCGTAAGATCTTTTTCTAAATTTCACCACTTCTCAATCTTACTAAATTAAACTTTTCCGTTTGGGCATCACATGCGGCAGTTACGTTATATGTATTGGACGAATAATTATTTGTATAGTAGTTACATTTAATTTTGGGGGTAATCAATTTGTTGAGATCATATTTGTCTTTATTATTTATTGAACGTGACCACATGTTGCAAGCGGAACGGAATCGATTGGGTTCAAGTTCAGCAAGCAAAATTTCAAGTTCTCCGATGTTACTTACCTCAACTAGTATATATCTACCAAATCGGTATCATCACGATCCGCTTGCAATAACATAAACAGTTTCATAATAAAAATCGGGGAGACAAATGCAGTTTTCAATACTTACATTTTTATATCTCCCAAACCATTTAACCTAGTCCACTATGTTTCGGCCTAATTTGAAAGAGCATTTTAATGTCCTGTAAAAGCCATTTTTTGTTAAACCGTTTGGCTTGAAACCAATCAACTAGACGGCGTTTTCTGCCGCGATTACACATTTTAGACATTACACAGACATTAAAATGCTTTGGAGTCTTAAACCGAGCTTCGTGGTGATAAGACGTGTCAGTGAGGATATTTAAAGCAAGGTCGTTTACACATCGCGCAGAGAATTTGAAGAATCCAACCGCATTTATCGTTCAACGAGAATATTAGAGTAGAATTCAAACGAAAGGATGAACCCTGGGAGTTCGCAAGAATCCGAATAGGATTATGCCTCCCAGGATGGTGGGTTCAAAAAGCCACAATCGAAAAAACGGGGCAGAAAACCGAAGACGACCCAGCCAACCCAGCCAACCCAGCCAACCCCCACAACGCCAACACCTGAGGCCAAACGAATAGCTTTGGACTATCAGTCTACAACCAATAAAAACCAAACAACAAACAGCAAGACAACATCAACAAGATTTCCCACGTATTCGCACACATTCACAGCGAACGCATTGTCGACCATCACCAGAGTCCAACTTGCAATCAGGTGGGAGGGACTCAACCCCAACAACAAAGATGTGATTATCAGACAAGATAATCACTTTCTAATTATAACAAACAATGAGGACAAAGCAACACAAATTTTGCAAAAACTGAAACAGGAAAACCTTATAACAGCATTCAAACTGCAAAGGAATAGTAACCTCCCACTAATCCGACAACTAAAGTCAGGTCACCACCATATTACATCATCATATTCAGTCGTCGCCACTGGGGTCGACCTGGACATTGAAGACAGCATGTTTCTGGAACGCCTGGAGCAGCAGGGCTTCAGATTAAGGTTCTGCAGGAGAATTATCTCGCGAGAGCGCAACGCACCCACACTCATGATGAGGTTAATAACCGGCGACATATCCACCTACGAAAGGTTGATGAACGACCGTGCGGTTCATTTTTTGGGCCGCATTTTCAAAATCACCGAAAGCAAACCACCAGCACCCGTGCCTGCGCCGTGTGGCAAATGCAACCTGTTCAGCCACAAAACTGAAGATTGCAAACAATCACCAAGATGCAACAAGTGCCAGGGACCCCATCCAACTTCCAAATGCGAGTCACCACTGCCAACCAAGTGCGCAGTGTGCAACTCAGAGGACCACGCAGCATGGAGCCTGCAGTGCCCAAAACGACCGACAGCCCCAATCGTCGGAATACCAAACGTAAAAATAAAATGTGTAAACAAACTTACGTCCGGGATTGCGGAGACAACGACGGTGGCAAGTAGAATACACACACCCATTACAACACATGACCACATCATAAACAAATACAAACATCAACTTAACAAGACAAACAATACCAACAGAGACGAACTACTAAAAAAACTACGAAAACAATTTATAGAAGACTTCGACATTGACACCTCCGTTGTTTTCTTCGGAAACCATATCTACATCCTAATGTTTGACATGCTCCTGCCCGAGGGACGCTCTCCAACTGAACCCTACGAACAAGTGAGACAGACAGTAACAAACATACAAGATTCAATTTGAAAGTACTTTACGCAAACATCAACGGACTTAACAGCAAAAAACCACTTATTTACAATTACATAGAACAAAACGACACAGACTGTTGCATATTTGTAGAGACTAAAACCAAACTAGGACAAACACCAACGTACAGAAATTGGCAGTATATCTATAGGCATGGAAATACCATCAATCATGCCAGGGGCGGGGTCGCAGCTCTCCTAAAACCAACATTTAAACTTGGAAGAGCAAATCCTCCTTCCCTCAACAACCCTTTGAACGACTGTCTACATTTTACCATACCCTACTTAAACGACCTGATACACATATTTCTGACATACATACACCCACACTCCAACCTAGAACAAAACATACTGACTAAGGCGAGCATCTATAAATATGCAATAATTATAGGCGACTTTAACTTGAATACAAACAAAACGAAACAACTTAAAATATTATTGCAAAATTCCGACTTTATAAAACAGCACACCCCACCAACTTTTCTGATGCCCGCAAACCCAGACTCAACACCAGACGTTCTACTGCACACAAGAAACTTGACAAACACCATCAACAACATAAACTTAACCAACGAACTTGGATCCGACCACCTGGCTATTACGTTTAACATAGACTTACAACATACGCAACCTACCTTCAATACACCTCCTATAGAGAAAAACTTAAACCTAACAAAGACTGACATAGACAAAGTGAAACAACATATACATGACTACATTCAATCACAAGCACAGCACATTTCAATAGAAACCATACAACAACAACTTACTCTAGCCATACGAAAATTTAGCCCGGAAATAAAAAATGCTTTCTACCGACATATACTGCCCAAATACATACTGAGACTAATAAAACATAAGAGAGAACTGTACAGACTATATACAAACACTCAAAATAACGACCTAAAAAAGACACTGAACCAACTTAACAGAAACATTAAAACTCTGATTGGACAATACCGACAAGACAAATGGCTAGAAACATGTAAAGAAATACAGAAGGACAAAGGCAAAACATACTGGCGAAAAATTAAGAAACTGGCGCAATACAGGAAGACTGGCACTACTGACACAATTGACGAAAACGGAATAGAACGCTACACAGACAAAGAGAAAGCGAACGCATTCGCCAGACACTATCAAAGGGCCTTCAGCATATCGACAAACCTTAACTTCGACAATGACAACTGGAACTTGATCAACGACTGGTACTTGAACTATTTTAACAGCTCACCAAACTACACCTACAAACTGATCACAGACACAGAGTACGATGAAGCCCTAGCGCACATCAAAAACACTGCACCGGGGAAAGATAAAATTAAGGCAAAACTCTTGAAAAGCCTAACTCAAGAAACACACAAACTGATCCTAACTGAATTGAACAACTGCATCACAAATGGCAGAATCCCAGAAACATGGAAAAACGGCTTAATAATCCCTATACCCAAAAATGGACTGGACAATACACAACCGAGCAACTACAGACCAATTACACTACTTCCAGTACTAAGCAAAATTTTTGAATACATAATGAAGCAGCGGCTTGAAAAAGTGATTGGAAAATATATACCTACCTACCAATTTGGTTTCAAACAGCATCACTCGACTGTTCATCCGCTCTTTAATTTGGCCAACAATATACAAACTACCCACCTAACTGACAGAAAGACAGCTTGCCTGTTTATGGACATTAACAGGGCTTTTGATAGTGCCTGGCATAGAGGCACTATACAAACTACACACACCAACATATCTACTACACACCATAAAGAACTTATTAGAAAACAGACAACTACAAGTAAGAATTGACAAAACACTGTCATTTTCTTTTTCCCCTGAACAAGGGCTCCCTCAAGGATCCCCGCTCTCACCGTTTCTCTACAATATATACTGCCATTACATATACAATTACAACTTACCAGACAAAAATCAAATCGACAGATCGGCATACATATTACAATATGCAGACGACACGGCACTTATTGTACATGACAAAACTACTGAGAGAGCAGCTCAAAGACTCCAAACACTAACAAACAACACAATGACATGGTTTTATAAATGGAGACTAACACCAAACACGTCAAAAAACCAACTTCTGCTCACAAACCACAGACTCAACGCTGACTCCCCTACAATAACTGCAGACGGCCAAACGACACAACCAAAAAACGACGTAAAATACCTTGGAATCACAATTGACCACAAACTTAAATTCACTAAACACATACGAAACATCAGGACAGAAACAATAAAGAGAACAAAACACTTCCGATCGCTAACCTACAAAGACAGAGGAATTAGCACAAACACCGCCACCAAAATATATAAAGCTATTTGTAGACCCTTGCTAGACTTTGGACATATACTCATGACCAACGGAACAGAAAGGACAAAACGTTATACACAAACAACAGAACAAATTGCACTAAGACTAATAACACGAATAAGACACCCCCAAAACCAACTACACAACCCCCCCACCCAACTACTATACGAACGCACAAACATGACAAAGATCTCGGAAAGACTCATACACCTACAGACAAAATGGACAAACAACCCCTACAACTGGACCATATTGAATCCCCTTTGTCTTACAAGACCAACCAGACAATCCCGCTTCCGTTTCCCTACATCAACGCTACTCGAACACTTACAAACGCAACTGACTAGTGGACAATAAAATATTTTTGTCTTGCCATGGAAATTTTATTTAATAATATTGTTAACCTAGAATAAGAGAATTTTCATATTTGTTTTTATTTAGATTAAGACTACATGATTAAACAAGGGCAGAAAGACCGATAGGTCGATAGCCTTTTTTAGAAATAAAGATGTTTACTACTACTAAAATGCTTTTTCAAACTAGGCCAAAAGTAGTGCAATCGGTTGAGTGGTTCTGGAGATATTAAAATGTAAGTATTGTAAACTGCATTCGTCTCCCCGACTTTTATTTTGAAAGATGCAAAAAAATGGCAAAGAGCGAAACGATGCGGTATTACCCAAACTGTCAAGTGACGTTTTTAAAGTTATATAGTTATATATTAAAGTTATATAGTTATCATATCCCCATTTTCCGAGATACCAAGACTTTTTTTGTTTTTTGGTAGAAGTTACGGCCCGCTAGCGGTCGAGCTATGTACTTTCCACTTTCCACTTAAAACACTTTCCAGCCATTTTTTATGCGAAATTTACTATAAGGATTTTTTCGCAAACCGCTGGTCTTTACCTTTGTCGAAATACAGCCGCTCTTTACCGTTATCGGGACAGCCTGTATATTAACATTTTATGTTTTTTACTTTATGTCTTAATAAATTTAGTTTCGCTAAAATGCGCTAAGCAATGTGATGAGAAATTCAGTTTTTAAACTTAATCAATTTTCTATCTATTTGATACTTAGTCTCAAAGTCAAGTGAATTAGTAACTATTTTACTATAATTATTAAGGAAAAGTTCTAATAAAGCGAAGACCCATTGGAACTGAAGACTATGATCAAACAATTACACCATGCCCCTCAAAAAATTGGACTCGAGGTCAACATCACAAAAACAAAAATCCTCGGCACGCAAAACATTCAACTTTTAATCGGAGGGAAAGAGATCGACAATGTAGACGAGTATACAGGATGGTCTCCTAAACGCAACGAGATACAGAGTTGATCAAATGACGAAAAAGTTGAGCATTTTAACGCTTATTTCAAAGCCATACTGAAGTTAACCCTAGATGACATGGTTTTCGAAATATATTGAAAAAACTGAAAATATGTATATTTCAAAAATATTCACAGCAAAAAAGCTGTGAATCCGATTTTGATGAAACTTGGGCTACTTACATTTTTAATAAATGCCCTTTTCATGGTAGTGTCAGATTTTTTTTATTGGTGTCTAATATTGCATAGTAACAGTCCACTTTGATTTTTCTTACGAACGCCATATTGACTTTTTATCGTACTAAATGGAAAAAAAATTAGCTTTTTAATGGTGTAACACACTTGGTGAAAAAGTAATATTACACTTGCAAATGCATTTGATGGTTTTTCAATGGAATCAAGTCTCCATGGGAAATAATTAACCATTTCATACAAAACCGGCTTTATTACGCAACACATGTAATCTTACAAAAATTGTTCGAAGTGACCTCCTCTATGATCAATGCAACGCTGTGTTCTTCTGTTCATATTTAATACTGCGTTGCGAATGCTTTCTGCCTTAATCGACTGAAAGGTTTCCAAAATTTTTACATAAAAAAAATCTATATTTTGAGCTGGTTTATCATAAATTCGATCCTTCACGGCTCCCCATAAGAAATAGTCAAGAGGATTCAAGCAAGGAGATCGGGCTGACCATCGCACGGGTGCATTAGTTCCAATCCATGTATGGCGAAACCGTTCGTTTAAATATTCTCTATCAATTCGCGCATTATGTGGACCTGCACCATCCTGTTGATACCACTTCAAGTTTCTTAATGTTGCTAGGGGCAAATTATTTAATAACTTTCCTCAAACTCATTTTGGAGGAAACGTAAATATGTCGGACCATTCAAACGACCAGATATAATGCAAGGTCCCAGGAGATTATTATCTAGTAGACCACACAAAACATTAACAGAAAAACGAATTTGTGGCCTCACTTCCTGCACTAAGTGTGGATTCCGAACCGCATAGAAATGTTTATTTTTTCTGTAGAACATTCCACTATTCGTAAATAAGGTTTCATCTGACCACAGTATTTTAGTAGCGAAAGCAGCATCTTCCGTGAGTTGAATTTGAAACCACTGACAAAATTCGAACCTTCTTTGATGGTCTCTTGAATGTAAGTTTTGTACGGGTTGATACTCGTGATATTTATGTTTTTGGACAATTTTCTGGACTCCAGATTTTGACAAATTGCAATCTCTAGCAATTTTCCGTTGACTTGTTTCAGGATTAATTTGGACTTGTGCCAAAACATTAATTACATTTTGATTACCATTCACGACACGGGTTCTGCCTAAATTCTGAAATGTTCCAAACTGTTCTAGATGAACAAACAAAGGCTGGAAAATATTTCTATTTGGTTGCCGTCTTTCGGGATAAATCTCCTCATAGTTTCGCGCTGCGTACACAGAGTTTCGATTATTGCGCAAGTAAACATTATACATATCGAGGCGTTCACGTACCAAATATCATACCATTCTTCCGTGCTGTCAAGTTAATGAATAATAACAATTTGGAATGCACATTATTCACATAAATCATTGTACAGCACGTTAACGGAATGACATTAGTAACTTGACAACGCAACCTTACTTATGTCATTGTAACTATAACGATAGATTCCAATAAAAAATTGTCAAATGCTGTTTTTGAATAAAATACAGCTTTTCTAACTGTGGCGGACAGCTAACATCTATCTCCCAATGTGATGAGCCTTGCAGCGTTTCATCCCGGGGCTACCTATTGGAGTCGTCAGTAAGGCGTAGGTAGACCCTGCCTTATACGCCGGATACCGGTTATACGTGTTCGGAAGTATATGAACCGAGACGGCGTAGCTCTTGGGCGGTGAGATAGATGTTGGCTGTCCAGCACAATACTCCCCTCCTAGTGACAATGTGGACGGCGTCGTCTAAGAGGGAGAGTAAGAGCTGGAGACGTGGGACGAATTGTTTTGCCCGACGACTGAACAAGGCAGAGAGAAATGAGGGATCCTGCCGAGATGTACCAGTGAGTCGGTACATCACAGGTACAGGATTTATTGTCTCAGAAAAAAGTTAGAGCTTTTTTTGTACTTCTACCACCCCAAATGATACGTCTATGATGGAATTCTGACAGTTTTAATTTCAGATCTAGATTCAGCTGATTACTAAAGTTCCTAAAATTTACGTTTTGAAGTTCAACCGTTTACAAATAATTTGCAAAAAACCTTACTACTGGGCTCCTCTTCCGTTAGGGAGCATTTTTCGGTACATGTTCATTTGACAATTTAATATTATTTTTGAGAGCAGATTTCACTGTTTCAGTCTGGCCACCTAATTTCAGGATACCCTGCATATATATGTATATGTTATTTGTATGTATTGTTTTATATTGTTTGTTTCCGAGTTCCCGGGGATGTCGTCCTAATTTTGAAATTTTGGTTTAGGTAAGATGTACACCTATATCAAAAGTGGTAATATTCTTTATTGTAGTTTCAACGTTTCGGCAGTACTCTGCTGCCTTCCTCAGGGGTACAGGTACTGTAAGAAAAACGAGACTGCAAAATCTATCTCTAACATAACTATTATTCCAGTCCGGAAAATATACACAACAATAACTATTATTTTCGAATGTTGAAGTTTCATTTAAGAGCGGTTTACAAACCCATCCGCACAAACTGGCGGATTTGAGCAAATGATCTGAATGAAAATCTGGCGTTAACACGTTCAGTTCGTTTTACCCAGATGTAAAGTGGGGAACGCCCAAAAGTGTATAGTTGTCATCAAAATGGAACATTTGGGCGAAGAATTAATCCTTGCAACGACTGCAGTGTGTGTTATTAAGAAAAAGATGAACTTGAAAACTAAAAGGAAATGGTGTAAATTATGGTTGCTAAATAGGAATTTTTTGTCTTACACGAATTTAATGGCTGAATTACGCAATGTGTCTTATTTTTACAGTGACGTTCTGAACAAAATTATCCGTTAATCCAAACAATTATTTAAATCAATAAAAAGTTTCATAATATGTGGAATACAACGGTAATATTAGGAAATAAATACATTAAAGTGATAATATAATAAAGGGAATATCGCACGTGGTAGCAATATTTCATTCAACACCCATAAACCTGGCTTGATCATCGTTTACACGCTCAAGCCAACGCTCCGATCTGAAGTGGATTTTCTGTCAGGATAGATTATACTCAAGCCAAATTTTTCGGCTTGCGCAAACTTCAAGCCTGCGTTTACACGCAACGATTTGCTTGTGCGATCGGGCTTGTGCAAGCCAGTTTGTGCAAATGGTTTGAGCGTGTAAACGGCTCTTTACATAAATGACATCGAGATACACACACACGCAAAATTGTGTCACATTTAAAATATTTAAACTCATAATTCTGTCTTCTCTATGCTGAGAGAAAATGTCGACTGAAATCAATATGGGTTGTTATCTGCAAGTTCTTTTTTTTCTATTTTAATAAACATTTTACAATTTTGCGATCCGCACTCAAGCGGCTCTCGTTTCACTTGTTTTGCAAGAAATTATACGTTGTACAGATATTAAACCAATATCAGTATCAGCAGAGATTAGTTGAGTCTACTAATCTCTGGTACCAGTATCAGCCAGTATTAGCTTCGTGCGACCTCGTGTGTGATTCGTAAAATGAATACCTGCATCGCGCCACAATCCGCCTCGTCTTGATACAGCCTCAAGGTGAGCTGAAGACAGTTGGTTTCTGGTTGTGCTCAAGGGCGCCTCGCTACTTATTTTTGCCTCGCTCGAGAAATATCAAATGGACAACGAAAAGTGTATACTTTTAATTGATTTATACAAAAAAACATAATTTATCTATGGTATCTCCATCTGCTTCAAATGCCATATCTTGCAATAGTCTATTCCCATACTGTAGTCGATTTCTAAATAACTTTTGGGACAACCACCTCGGTTATCGTTGATATTTCTTCTTATCTGCTAAAATTCGATGTATGACAATAAAACAAAATGCCGCAACAGTTGTACGTTAAAAAACCGATGTATAGTGGAGCGCCTCGCACTGACTGGCGACTCGCTCTGCTTCACGTGCTTGCCTCATTCCAAACAGGAAATTACCAAGTTGATGCGGCACTCATCGCGCTCAGCATCGATACACAGCTTTACGGTAGCCACTGTTCTGATTTGGAAAAAATACTAAAATGCTCTTAAACACCCTCTAGCTTCTCAACAATAAAAGTCATTACATATATTTTTTGAGTAATGTCCTATGAAAACTTACAATCAGTTTTGTTTTAAAAATATTCCCTGTGTAATATTTTATGATTATTTTATTGATTTTTCTGCACACAATCGGAACAATGAACATCAGTAAAGGATTTTTTTAAGCGAGAAACGGTCGCCATTACCTCCCACAAATTTCCCTAATGGTTCTTTTTGAGGTTTGACAACAAAAATGAACGTAGGTAGTCATGACTATAGGTGAATATTGAAAGCACTCACTGCTTGAATAGCTAATTAATAAAAAAAGATGTGCGTTACGGGACGCCCTACAGAAGCGACAACTTCAAATGGTATAAACCAAAAAGTATTGAACTTGTTTAACGCAATAATAATTTTATAATTTCAATATTCTTATAAGTTTAATAATTTATAACTGGATCAGGAATAGGTAAAATGGAATTTTATTTCCTTTTGAATGTAAAATATATATTTTCTTGATCCCCTTGGAGGAAATGACCTAGTTTCGCCACTGTTTTCGATAGCGAAAGAATCCCTTTTACCCATTACAATGACAATTTAACTTTCCGCCCACTATTCAATTAAATTTTCTTCATCCGGTGTGGAAATTAATAACTTTCACCACGCACGCTTCTGACAGCTGACTGTGTGTCTTTGACTGTTAGCTGACTGTTTTGACAACATTTTGAAAGCCGTTTTTTTTTTATAACCCGTATACCTTTCCCGGCTATTTTCCACCGAGAATCAAGAAAGTAATAAGTAGTTATAGTTGCAGTTAACTCGCTGATATTTACATTATCATAATTGGTGACAATTGGTTGATGATAACTGTAATAAGAAACGAAATTGTGACACTCGATTTTATCTAAATATCTGAAAAATACCGCATCAATCGTAGTACCATGACTAGTAGTATACATTTTACGGCCTTTAAATGGACCCCGTATTAATTTCAGTCCCGGGCCTCGTAAAGCTTTAAGCCCCTGATCACCCTTAATTTCTGACTTTTATAGAGAATCATTTGTGTCTAGACTAGTATGAGGTATGTTACCCTTGACCGACATGTTCATGGATTGGAAGTACAGATCGTACTGCAGAATCCTAGCGTGTGTGTCCTCATCCTATTTACAACCAAATCGTACTGCAATCGCATCCAATAAAATCGGCCGACGGCGTTTTATCGGATTCCAAGGTTCGCGTGCGGCTGTGTGCGTGCGCGAGAGAACTGCCTAGCTACTTGCCTTTATCTATGCCAGACTTAACGGCGCCGTGACGCATTCCGATGTGTTTACACCGTGCCATAAGAAGCTATCACTTCAAAAATATGTGTGAAAATATATGTATAGATATGAGTGACGAAAATGCCGTGGAACCCTTTCGTATTAAACTAAATAAAAAAAATTGAGCAACTCGGTCTGTTTTCAGAGCAAATCTCGCTGCCTTCCTGAAAAGACATTAGTACATGCAGACGAAAAGTGTGCACCGGGTTGAAAAGTCAGCAAAGATCGAATTAAATTTATCTCAAGTCGCCGAGACAAATTGTGGTTACTTGTGATCGGCAAATCAAAAAATTCAAGACCATTCACCTATATGTCTATTACCGAAAACAGAAAATCGCGTGGATTAATCAAGATATCTTCAATGAATGATTCCACGATGAATTTGTACCAAGCATAAGAAAGCATCGAAACGGCAATTTTGAAAAAGTTCTTTTGTTATTGGATAATGCTACAGCTCACAGACCACATCAGGAACTAGCCAGCCATCTTGTTAATATTCAAGTGATGCTTCTACCACCCAATTGTACTGGTCTGATTCAGCCGATGCACCAGAATGTGATCCAAAATGTGAAAGTTACATATAGCAAAAGATTGCTGCGAGGTACTTTTACAAAAAGATGAAAACAATTTGCAAAGTTTGAAGGATGTGTCGCTGAAAGATACTGTGTTTGCGTTAGCCGAAACGAAAAAAAATCCGAGTAATTTACGAAAAGAAATACCTGATCAAGTGGAGTTGGTGAACAGAGTGAATCGTGCTGATGATCCGATAGATAAAACAGAAGTTGAAAAATGGACAAGAGGTGATGATGAGGAAAATTTGTGTATAGAAATCTTAGAAGGTGAAGAGATCGTTGCTAGTGTCACAGGAGAAAATTCATTCTATTCAGAAAATGCCCAGTCAATTCATTTAATTTCTGTCTACGTTGGGCGGAAGAAAATGAATTGAAACTGCATGAAGTGATTCTTCTAAGAATTCGACAGAAGGCTGTCGAGCTAAGCATCAAGATCTCTATTCAAAGAACTCTTGATAATTTTGTTCAAACAGACAATAAATAGGACGCAAGCGTGTAGCTAACTGGACTCTTAACAAATCTTATATTTTTTTAATGGAAGGAATTTTATCGCGGCTTAAGCGCACAAAGAATCTTTGGGAATAGGAAAAATTAATTGCATTCGGCAGGATTTTGCATTATGTACGCATGTACTGTATGTAAGGTCTCTTCCTTAGCTGTTTGTTTCTATTTTTTATATTTGTATGTTGATACACTTAATGTAGTACATATGTATATGTACGTACATATATAAAGGTTTTTGTGTATTTTTGTGAAACATAGTATGTACCTACTTATACGGTTAAGAAAGGTATCTATAAATCTAAGTATCTATAAACCGAACGTGTTCGAATTATAGATATCATTTATTATAAATTCTGTAATCCGGAAGTTTTGGTAAACCGAACAAGCTCTGCAACCTTTCTGTTCGGATTATCCATACATTACTGTATTATAAACACTAAGTCGAGCTGCATACAGAAATATAAACAATAAATGGCAAGTAAAAAACCTAGACATCACATAATTACAGACTACCTATATTATTGAAACGTTTCAGTTTCTCCAGGAATACATCTTTGAACAAAACGGGATCTGCTCGAAACTCGACTGATTTTAGGGGCATGCGGCCAAAAATCTTCGTAAATCGATCAACGCATTGCGATCTTGCTACCATATGCCCTATATCAGCCGATAACATTTCATTGTTGACACATTCTGGACATTTGAACTTCTTCCTCGGCGTCACCTATGAAATAGATAGCGTTAATATAAAATTTGAGGCAGCACGAGTCAAATACAAACTTTTATTGGGGGTTTGTTAGTAGTGTTTGCTACCAGAAAATTCATGGCTATATCTTCGCAATTCATATTATCATCTACCCAGTCTTTTATATTGGATGGCAATGTGACCGTATACAAATAGCTCCAGTATTTATGTAAAAAAGCTGCTCCAGTCAAAACCATAGAAATTTCGTTTAACCATTCTGACTCGTATTTCCATGAGTTGGTTACATTGTCCCACAAGTGCGTTCTTGAAGGAAACCCTTAGAAGAATAAACTAATAGTTATCACTGAACTCTTAGTTAAAGGAACTTCAAACAACTCACCGACAATTCGGTCTGGAAACTCTCTCCAAACTTCGAATGCAAATTCAATTTCATCTGAAGTTAACATAACTATATCGTCGTCAATGTGTAAAACGGCCTCAGTCTCTATTTCCCGGTAGGGATGAAATCTATTTGATAATTTATTCGCTTTGGTTTTAATAATGTTCATTGCCTTTGAAATCTTTGGAAATTGTGATACTATAATAATAAGCTAGATAAGTCAACATAATAAAAAGAACAAATAAAGACACTCACTAGAAGGAGGATCCTTTTTCTGATTATTCCAAACAACTACAATTTTCATTAAACTAGGAACTTTGGCTAACCGTTCAATCAAAGTATAAAGACTTTGAACACGATCATAAGTTAAAATAACCGCTGTAAAACCCATGGATCGCGAAGCTGTTATTGGGAAGTATAGAGGATTATAATTTATCTGAAAATGTGGTAAAATTGAGCTTATAACATTTACTTACAAATTGACAACTTACTTCAGACGGTAATAAATTCAGTTCATCATAAGTTCTTCCTTCATGGCGGTATACTCTGTCTTGGACTATATCTAATGTGGTTAAAGCTATTTTTTCCATTGAAGAAAAATATTTTTCGTACACAAACATCACAGATTTTCGCATTTCCATAATCTTTTTATCCGACAGTTCGTCAATTACGTCAATTAAAGTGCTCAAATGACTCTCCATTACGAAAATGGCAATTCGATTCCAGTCTAAAAAGAAATATCAGTTAACGAAGTATCTTAAAACAAGAATACTAAATGTCACTGATTGATTCTTAAAATTACTTTTAATCATTTAGTTTAGTCAGTGCAGTGTGATTCAAATGCGACTATTATCAATGGAAATTTCAAAACACCAAATTTCAAATAATATGATGTAAGCAACCTCGGTGATAAACGGTACCACGACGGGAACGGCAACACGGGTAGGTGGGACCCAGGACAGGAGTGGCAACATCGGGGCTACTTCATGGCTGGGCAACTGCTTCGGGACAACAACTGAGGGCGTTGCGAAGGGAGGATTGATTATTATTGGTCGAAGAGATTATGCGAATAAAAGGCGTGCGTTTTGAATTTTGCGTTCTAATTGAATTATTATCAATCGAAATACCCTAACAGTATCAGAAGTGGGATTGTAGACTCGCGGCTTAGGACGAGTGATTGTTTTGGTGTCCCTGTTGATTGTGAACAAGTTTTTGAAAAATTGCACCCATAAATATTCAGGGATAATCAAGCTGGAGACAGCTAAACGGTGCCTTCACAGCAGAAAGCATCGAAGTGATCAGGGCCCCAACCACCAATAATGGGGTTGCGGTCACTACTAAAACAGCGAGTGATTTCAGGACAGCCACCAGCTACAGAAGCTCCAGCGTTCGTACTATACGTCCACGCTGCCGGATAAAAAGAAAATCCAAGTGGTAATCGGGGGATTGCCAATGGACATCGAGCCCAGCGAGAAAGAGCAGGAGCCCAAGGAGCTGGGCATCAGGGACGCGGAAGAGTTCCAGATGGTCAGCAGGAGATCCAAAAAGAGTCTGTCCTTGGTGTTAGCGAAGACAGCCAACAAGGACATCTTGAATATATCAATGCTGTTCAACCTTTCGGTCGAGCTGGAAGCGAAACGTAAGTCTCAATAATCTAAGTGCACGCTATCTGGTACCCAAGGGCACCCAGCCAACTAGAGGGCATGCCCCATGTACCCCAAGAGAAAGATTCCGGTCGTCCGCAAGGAGGACAGGAAAACGACCCCAAGGGTGACCACAGGCAAGCAATATTCTAAGCGTTTCAAGTCATCATCTTCTCTCAACGTGTGCAGAAATTTTGGTTTGAACGGCTTTATTTTATGACGAACCAGGCATCCTCTAATTTTGTCTTTACTTACATTTAATTCAACAGCCCTCAGACGTAAACTGATTTGAGGATTGGCTCGAACTGAAGCTATGATGGGATCTATGGGGGGAATCATCATTATGTGTTCGATTCCGACATTGAGCGTGAAGCGCACTGTTCAACACACTTCCAGTTTGAGTGAAACGCAAATTTGCCCCTGCTACAGTTTTATGCCTAATAGGATTTCTTCGTGGATGTCTCATATTGAATTCTTCCGCAACTTCTCTGCTTCTTCGAACTCCATCACCAAATAATCTAATTATTTCTATTTTCTCCCTTAAACTGAGACGTTCAATGGGCATTTTGTCAGAGCACTGACGCAATTAATGTGAAATTGACAATTCTGAGAGGCGGCTAATTTGTTTCCGTGACCCTCTAGTGAAGTACACAAGGTCCAACCAGCCCTTCAGGATAACGAAATAGAAAGACAGACCGCTGTTTTTGTAGAACGGAAGTATCCTATACCACCCTCGATTTTGCATTCCTATATAACAACCCCGTCGGAGATACAATCGTGTCTTCGGCGCCTCCCTCGCCGAAAAGCCCCCGGGCCAGACGGCATCCCTTATTTACTCCTCAAAATCTTGCCGCGGAAAACTATTGTGCTAATAGTACAAATAGTCAACGCAGTCCTTAAATTGCAGCACTTCCCACAGGACTGGAAAAACGCTGTAATAATTCCTATCTTAAAGCCGGGCAAAAACCCGACTGATCCTGCCTCTTATAGGCCAATTTCCCTCCTAAACTCCTTCGACAAATTAACCGAGAAGGTTATCCTATCGAGATTACAGGCAGCAGCCGAGCTTCAAAGTTTAACCCCGGATGAGCAGTTTGGCTTTCGACCAAGACACAACACAACGCTGCAGACTGCTAGGATCGCAACGGATGCCTATGCAGCATTTAATAAGCTTCAAAGTACGGTTATGCTGCTTCTCGACATGCAAAAGGCCTTTGACACAGTCTGGCACACAGGCCTGCTGTACAAGTTGTTTGCCGTACATTCACTGCCACTCTACCTAGTTTCCCTTATAGCGTCTTACCTAAAAAACCGTTCCATCCAGGTGAAAGTGGAGAATTCCACTTCTGCCAAAAGACGCATCGCGGCAGGAGTACCACAAGGAACAGTGATTTCGCCGCTGCTGTATACATGCTGCTTTTTATGCTCAGGCTGCGAAATCTCGCATAGCACATCACCTGAGTTTACTGACGCCGTATTTTGACAAATGGAAACTTAAAGTGAATCCCAGGAAGACGGAACTTATTATCTTTTCGCGCAAATTCACTAACAACAAAATCTTATCACCACTCGTGGTCCAAAATACTCCTATCAAACCAACACAAAAGAGGTGAAATACCTGGGATTCAAACTAGACGCCCGACTCCATTTCAATAAGCATGTTGACTATGCTGTACAAAAGACTGCCATGGCCCGAAGAAAGTTGTACTCTCTTCTGGCGCCAAATTCATTTCTGTCACCTCGAAATAAACTTCTGCTCTACACCTCCACCATAAGGCCCATACTGACCTACGGCTCCCCTATCTGGCACTCTGTCTGTGATTCCACGAGACGACGTGTTCAAAGGACCCAAAATAGGTTCCTAAGAGGCGTCCTATCGGCTGACAGATACACCAGAATAACCGAAATGCACGAAGCTACAGGGATGGCCTATATAGCCGACTATATAGATACCATCGCTGAAAAATTTTATCATAGCGGAGTGCAAGGCTCAGTCCTTACGCGAAATATCACCCAAGTAAGAGCAAACGATCGCCCAACCCATGGTCCCCTGTATAAGCGACTTCCCATATTTTATGAGGATTTTGTCCCTGACAGTACGTGACGACAAACAAACATTGCCTGCCAGTTGCAGACAGTCGTTTCTAGTAGGCTGGAAACGCACAAATCCAACATAACGTGACTTGACGGGTCCGTCCTGCCTCGTTATGGCTGGTCCTTGCACCGATCGGGACGGGGGCGGATGGATTTGGTCATCTAGTTGAAACTGCCGGCGGTTAACGCCACGGCTGACAGTATCAAACTTAAAGGTCGAAGCAAAAGGGGTTTTTGGCTTCCCTTCAGGAAGACCTTTTTTCCTTAATGAATGCCCCTCGAATAAAACCAAAACCGCCACTTCAAGACTATCTCCTGGCGTTGTCGTGAGTATGGCTAGCTCGGGAATGTCCATGTTAGGGCACTGCCCAGGTAATGGACGACTTAGCGCGAGTATTTAGATCATGGGCAAAGAGCAACCGGCCGAACATCTGGCTAGACATGGGAGTTATGTTTTTAACTTTGTTTGTGAATTTTATTAATGGGAATGTTCAATAAATTTTTATCTATCTATCTATCTTTCGAAACCACGTACTTTCCACCAGGGGATCAAGAAAATTAAATTTTCTCCATTCTGTGTGGAAAATAATAACTTTCGCCACGCACGCTTCTGACAGCTTCACTGTTTGTCTCTGACTCTCAGCTTACTGTTTTGACAACATTTTCGAATCCGTTTTTTTCAAAACTTTATGCCTTGCGCAGCTATTTTCCACCGCACAAAAATAGTATATGGTACACAAGAAGAAAGACGAAGTTGCACCACTGCGTGAAGTTGGCGCCCAAGACAAAGCCGAGGGCGCCATAGTAATGTACTATGAATAATGGGAGAAAATGTAAATTGTCATTGACATGCCATTTAATGGGTAAATATAATTCTTTCGCTATCGAAAACAATGGCGAAACTACGTACTTTCCACCAGGGGCGAAAAAAATTAAATTTATTCTATTGGCCTGGCCTGGGCGATAAATCTCTACTCATAATATTTTGCGTATATGTGACATTTTCATAATAATGCAAGCGCTTATAATATTTCTCTAAAATGTTTGTTTAGATATGTACAAAAACTCACCAATCACATCATGAAATGGCATAACATATCCATCCATTACTATCACAGGTATGCAGTTGGCAGCCATGGCTTCCAACAGGACAAATTGGCCCATTTTCTGTCCTCGAAATACCAAACAAAATGTCGAGCTTTTTAGTACTTTTGGATACTCAAACTTGTTCATAGAAACCATCTGACAACGGCTGTTGTAACTCCTGACCTTGCAATGGTCCACGATCAATATTTCCCCATGGTGATGCTTATTAAGAGTATTTAGTTCATCCAAGAAATAAGGATCAATGTTTAATTGAGATGAAATAAGCTTCCAAGTTCTAAAAATTCGGACGCTTGATGTAAAGCTTGACTTGTCATAATACAGATAGGCTAGTGCCGATATGAATTTTCATACAGTAAAAAAATTAATAACAGGCAAGGACCAGGTGGAAAATGTTGTTGAGGTGCCAACTTTAAGGAAAAATAAAATTTTAACACGAAAACACTGGAAAAGTTGAAAGGTATTGAAAAAATTGGGTTTTTTTTGCGATTTGCGACGAAACGTGACCTCCTAGCGGAAAACGTTCAATAGCAGAGTTGTAGATAATGGTTGCGTATATTTTCCTGACTGTACTTTAATTCACTTCAAAATATTCCTGGGTTTCAGTCAATTTTATTGTTTATTATTTAAAATGTTATAAATACGTTTCGGTGTCTTTCTCCACCATCATCAGTTTGTGTGTCTAGTTGTTTCTACCTTCACATTTGACTGGTTATTTATAACCAATCAAATGTGACTTAATAACTTATAACCAGTCAAATGTGACCAATATTTATAACCAGTCAAATGTGAAGGTAGAAACAACTAGACACACAAACTGATGATGGTGGAGAAAGACACCGAAACGTATTTGTAACATTTTAAATAATAAACAATAAAATTGACTGAAACCCAGGAATATTTTGAAGTGAGTTGTAGATAATAAAAAAATTTAAAACTTTTATATTTAATACTTTTTGACAAAACCTCAAACTAACTGTCACAATGGCGAAAAACCGATTTTTCAGTATTACATTTTTTTCTCGCGCATAACTGATTTAATTTACATGAAGATCTCGCCGCAAATCGCAAAAAACCGTTTTCAGTCCCTAAACTGATGAACAACATAATTAGATAATTAGTTGGCATGTTTCCGTAAGTTGGAAGTTGGACCACATGGAAAACTTTTTATTATTATTTTGAAGAAAAACTGTATTCTTCATAAAAAGTTCTGCATGTTCTAAAACTTAAAATCATCATACGTATAAAATATTTTATTGTTTCAGGCGTATACCAGATTTGTTAAAAAGTATGAATTTTGCCCAAGAGTAAAGTACTTTGATTTTTAATAACATTGAAAATTGTTTAAAAAAAGTTAATCAGAACTAAAAGCCACATTTAAATATTCAATTACACCCATTTGCAATGAAAAAAATATGTATCGTTTTTTGAGACGCATTTCTACAATAACGATGCAATTTAACTGCAGTTACATGAAATTTATGCTGCTCTGACATACATGCAATAATACTTAATTACTACTAATATAGTAATATTAAATTAATAAAATCATTCATAATTTATTAATAATGTATAAAGTAGTAAAAAACATTTAAGTTAATCAAGAAAAAACGGTTATCCGTTTTTTCTTAATCGCCAATAGGTTTACTAGCATACTGAAACGTGTCCTTTACTCTTATAGGCTAGTGCAAATAATTTTTTTGAAAAAAAAAAATTAATAACAGACAAGGACCAGGTGGAAAAAAATGTTGGTTAGATTCCAACTTTAAGAAAAAATAAAATTTATCAACGAAAACACCGGAAATGGGGATGCAGTTTAGGGGATGAAAACTGTTTTTTGCGATTGGCGGCGAAACGTGACCCGCTAGCGGAAATCGTTCTTGGCAGAGCTGTATTTAACACTTTTGACATAACCTCAAATTAACCGTCAAAATGGCGAACAACCGATTTTTCAATTGTTTATTTTTTTCGCACGCATAAATGATTTAATTGACATGAAGATCTGTAAAAAGCATGTCTTTGTTAGTGTGGAATAAGCATGATTTTTGTGCAGTTCAGAAGACGCGTAGTTTTGGAATTATGTCCATTTTTCGAAAAAACTTCCCTTATTTTCCACAAGAATTGTCTTGATATTTGTTGTATTTCGAAGGTCTATAAGTGGTCATAAGAGTGGATTGGATGTCTAATTATAGTTGCATTGCAGCGTTAATATGTTGCCAAGATTTTATGTTATTTATTTACCACCCCGTTCGCCAGATCTTTCAGTGCTAGATTTTTTATCTGGGGTACAATTAAAGATCGAGCCTATAACATTGCCATGACAACTATGGAAGACTGCATGCAGCGAGTGAGGAATGAATTTGCTAACTTAAGCCCCGCGTCAATAAGGAAAGCAACCCATGAACAAGTGCTGCTCAGACGCCAAAAATGTTTCGAAGTTGAAGGACTCCAGTTTGAACATTTATTAAAACCCCGTTTTTTTAAATCTAAGGTTCTCCAATTTTTCTGTTTGCCTATATAAATTGGACATGCACTGTTATTTAGTCGTATCCAAAATTATTGAAATTTTCTATACTTTTTTTAACAGCACAGGGTGATGGCTTTTGTGTTTGCAAATATCTGTTTTTAATATTAATTTTTTTAAAATTATTTTTCCTGTATTCCTGAAACACCCCTAAAGGAATTACGACAATTTTGAATGACCCTGTATATGTTGCATGACAAAACATAGCTTTTACTTGTGTAATGTTAATGCAATTTTATTGTTACTGATGGCACTTTCACAATAATGACAGCCACCACCACCATTGAGGAAAATCGTTGCTTAGCTATAATCTATACACCCATCATTATTAATAATTATTATTTTCACTTCAGTTGGTTTCAAAAACGAAACATGCTACTTGCAATTAAAACCCAGGTTCGGATTTTTATTTTTTAGACAATAAATCTTAGTGATTAATTTTTCGAGCAAAACATCGGCAAACGTACATGTTCCAAAATCCAGATGCGTATTTTAAAAAATTGGAGTTAGTGTCGATAACAACATAAAGTAAAAGCGCTATTTTCTTAAATTTAATATAAGTGCGTGTAGAGTATTAAAAACTAAAATGTGGTAAGAAAAAAAATTGTCGGCAACTTTTCGATTTATTTGCAAAAAACATTTTCGGTAATACTTGTTTTTCAACAGTGTCTCGAGGTCTTAACTTGTCATAAAACTTGACAACTTTTGTCTAATTTAACCGAACTTGTAACTCTTACGGTTTAGAAGATACGAATCTACTCTACACTATTCTATACAGGGTTATTCACGCTATACGGCACGGAAGTTTGCGGCTGAACAGTTTGATTTTTAAAAAGTATTATTTTATGAATTGGCAGACGCCTACCGGGCGCACATTTTAAAAATATTTTTGTAATGTACATGGTGTCCCAAAAGCCTTAAAAGTATCAAAGTTGTGTTTTTTAAATAGAATACCCTGTATATTATTGCATTTTTGGATTCCCTGAGCAAAATAAGTGTATGTTTTAATTAAAATTAAATTAAAAATAAAGGTTTATAATACCTAAATCTTAAGGCTTAATTAATACGAATTTAATCAAAATCTAATCTAATTTTCACGTGTCAAATACTTTAGAAGTATTTAAGTCATGTGAGCGTAATTTATAGTGAAGTGAAACAAAATATAATATTTTATATCCCAATGATAAAAACTTACAATGTTATACAGGGTGTCCACAAATTTAAACTAATCAAATAAGAACTTTAAGTGGCTATAACTTGATTAATTTAAATACAACCCCATATTTTTTAACTAACCAGGAAATGCAATTTTTAATTACCTATCGAATGGTATTAGGATGTTAATAGCTAAGTTTTTGTTTTTTAATAAAATACGCCAATTAATCATTCTGTGCACCATTTGGTGTTGTTTAATTTAAGGTTCCAATGTATCTAAGTTGCCTATGGCATTTACACGTGAATTAACTAATGATACCGGCGAGAGTCCTTTTTAAAAAACAATTTTATTTCGTTGGATTACAAATATTTTATAAAAGTTACTGGTTGACTGCCTACTTCTGACAGACTGGCCTCCGCCCATCTCCTTGGTAGTTATTGTCTCCAAACGGACATATGATCTGCTGGTTCATCAATTTATGGGGATAGGTGGTCAGTTAACTCCTCCCTCGTTAGATTAGACTACACCTGCTGAAGGGGTAGCTCGATGCGTGGGCTGGTTGATTCGGTCTTCTTGAGTGTACATCTTGCTTTAATATGTCTACAAAGCAGATATAGCAGTAGCAGGAACAGAACGACATAAATGAAAATTGTCCACAAGTTTGGGGTTTTTGTTATTTGATTTCGAACGCGTTTTGTTCTTCAGTTACGGAAGTATCGTTTTCCACTCCAATGCAGAATAGTGGGTTATCCAAACCCACTTCTTTGCTTTTTTTGATTTTTTCTTTTTCGACGAAATATCTTCCGATGCATTTAGTTGACTGTCCAAAGCATCTACTAATTCGTTTTTAACTTTGTCTTTCTTTCGCGATTTAACTTCCGTTTCAGAATAGCTAGTTTCCAGATCCTTACTCGAAACATCCATGCGACCCTCTTGCTCTTCAGAAGATTCTTTTTTGGATTTTTTCTTTTTTTTCGTTCGTTCTGAATTGACATCTTCAGGTGTTGCAATGTCTTCCACATTAGTTCGCTTTTTCTTCTTTGGCATTTCCATTTCTTCAGATTCAGTAACTGATGCCTGCATGTCTGGCGATTCTTCGAGATTACTAGCTTTCTTTTTCTTCTTTTCTGAATCCGATTTCAGCTTAATTGGGGTGACTTCGTTATTAATTTCAGCTTGCACTTCCAGAGTTTCAGATACTTCTCCTATGGTGTCGTTCAAGGATTCGCTCAAAGTACTTTCTTCGATGGACTCTAAAACGTGCTTCTCTACTTTTACCGGTGAATACATTGGATCAAATGCTGGATTTGCTATTCCTGAATCCTCTTTAAATTTTTTTTGACTTTTGTTTCTTAGTTACCGCACTGTTCTCTGATGACTGTAGCTCTAATTTCGCCTTTTTAGTGGGAGTGTCTTCTATGTTTGTACTATCGTCCAATACTCTTTTCTTTTCCTTTTTAATGGAGATGTCGTTATCTTTGCTGCTTTCGGAGATATACGACACAAACGAAGCTTTCAGTGAGCTTGTTTTACTGCTCACAAAACTAGCAGTCTCACAACTGCTGTTTTCATTCGCTGTCTGTTGGAATCCGAATCCGAAATGGGGCTTTATGTCGCATACATCTTATTGTAGTACCCAAAGGTTATTTCAATCCAGATAAGAAAGTTTTAAGTGCTAATTCGTTATACAAATTACGTTTTAGAGCTTTCGCTTCATTGGTTATTTCATGAACATCAACAAACGAGCATAGTAAATTTAAAATGTGAAGTACTCTATCATAAAATTGGTTTGGCTTTTCGTTTGGAAATTGTTTCATCATAACCAAATCTCTGTTCAAACAAGCTTCATCTCTTTGATTTGCAAAATTTCGGCGAAGAGTTTCTTTTAACTCGTCCCAAGTGGTAACATTTTGAATATTAATGACAAGTTTCGCTTGACCAACAAGTTTGCCAATCAGAGAGTTTATTAAATAAACATTTTGAAAACTGTTTGGATTAGCTTTATCATAGAAAGCATCAATTATCGATTGACAAGTACAAAGATATCGATTTAAACATTTGGGTTTCCGTCAAAACTAGGAACACAATTCAGAAATTCTGGTTTAAATTGTGCCATTTTAGGTGAATTAGTTATACTTGAATTATTTCTTGTCCTTAAATTAAGAATTGAAGCAGAGTCAGTTGAATGTGCAAGGCTTAACCTTTCGATTTCGACAGTTAATTGACCAATAAGTGACATATAGTAAATCAATCACAGTTACATTACTAGTAGGGCTACTCTGGTCATGATATAAGGTCGAAGTTTCAGTTCGGCAATTTTGTCCTCCCCCAAATCCACAAAGCGGAAGTCGATAGTCAAATCAATAAAATGTTGGCCCAGCAAATCATACGTCCAAGCAACTCACCTTGGAGTTCTCCAATTTGGGTAGTACCGAAAAAGGAAGATGCTCCAACAACTTTCCAGCGCGTGATGGATAATATTCTCAGAGGAATTCAAAATGCGAAATGTTTAGTATATTTAGACGACATTATTGTGTTTTCTACATCGCTCCAGGAACATCTAGATAGACTAAAAGCAGTTTTCCAACGATTACGGAAATCTAACTTAAAAATTCAGTTATATAAGTCGGCATTTCTGAGGAAGGAAGTATGTTATTTCGGACATGTTGTAACAGCAGACGGAGTTAAGCCGAACCCCGACAAAATTCAAGAAATTTAGAAAATTCCAATTCCGAAGACAACCAAACAGATCAAAGGATTTTTAGGATTACTCGGTTATTACCGTAGATTTATCAAGGATTTCGCAAGAATCACAAAACCCTTAACGAAATGTCTAAAGAAAGGCGCAAAAATTGAACATAACCAAGACTTCGTTTCATGTTTTGAACATTGCAAAAATTTATTGATCAAGGAACCAATTTTACAATATCCAGACTTCGGAAAGACATTTAACTTAACAACTGATGCAAGTAATGTTGCCCTTGGTGCCGTTTTATCTCAGGGACCAATCGGACATGATTTAAAAAAAGTGAAATGAGTTAAACAAAGTATATATATTGCATATGCTTCCAGGACCTTAAATGATTCAGAGAGAAAATATTCTACAACGGAAAAAGAACTTTTAGCGATAGTATGGGCGACAAAATACTTACGACCGTATATTTTTGGACGAAAAATAAATTTAATCACCGATAACACACCATTGCAATGGCTCTTTTCACTTAAAGAACTAAATTCAAAATTAATGAGATGGCGTATAAAACTTGATGAATATGATTATACTGTAATGTACAAGAAAGGAAAAGCTAACACCAATACAGACGCATTATCTAGAATCGAACTGCATACTAAAGAAATAGAAGAGCCAGACCTTTTTCCTTCATAGATTACATGAAACAATTTAATCAAGAATTAGAAGAAGGTCGCGAAAGAAGGAACGAAAACCTAGATCAAATATCTACTGTCGCACAAGTTGAAAACACCGAGCCTGTACAAGTCATTGACACTCCAGCAGAAATACCAGCTGATCTCGAGCCAGTAGAGGATAATATGACAGTGCACACGAATGTAAGTGAAGATCCTATTGTGGGAATTCCAATATTTGACACCCCAGTAAATTATGGAGCCAACCAAATCTTTCGAGTATCTATCGAGTCTATATTTTATATCTTCAGTATTACATTCACCGTTCACCGCTTCACGAAAGCAAAAATGATCATTTTGTTCGAGAAAAAACGTAGACTCTTAACACAAATTTCCAAAGATAATTTTGATCAAAACATTATTGATTTTGTAAAAGAATTTATTACTTCAGATAAAATAATCAGTACCATTTGTATTTTGAAGAACCAACTATGTACGAACCATTTTGCGAAGTAATAAGAAAAACTTTTAAATATCCCTCATTAAAATTCAAACGATGCCTTAAAAATTATTAGATGTTACCGAAAAACAGGATATTCCCGAAATTATTCAAAAATATCATGAATCAAAAAGCAATCACCTAGGAATTGACGAAACATACGAAAGAATTAAATCAAAATACTATTGGCCTAACATTAAAGATTCTATCCAAACTTTTATTAACAATTGCGAAACCTGTCAGAAAAGTAAGTATCAACGTCACCCAATTAGAATGCAAATGAATATTACACCAACAGGGTTGCGGCCGTTTGAGATCATTCATATGGACACTTATACTCTTGAAAAGACTAAGTTTTTGACCATCATAGATAGTTTTTCAAAATATGCTCAGGCATACCCACTTTTATCGCTTTCTGCTACCGAAATTGTATACATACATTGTATGAAATACAAACAAAAATACTGTAGTCACTGAACTCTTAAGTTTGCATAAGATTAAAGTTCATTTTTGTTCACCAAACTTTTTTTCAAAATCAACCAAAATTGAAGATGTTAAACAGCAACGCAAAACGATTAAAACTCTATTACAAGCGAAATTCATGGATTCTTTGACTGGCCCTAAGAAATCCTACCGACTGCGCCAATTAACTTATGATACCCGCGAGAGTCCTTTTTAAAAAACAATTTTATTTCGTTGGATTACAAATATTTTATAAAAGTTACTGGTTGACTGCCTACTTCTGACAGACTGGCCTCCGCCCATCTCCTTGGTAGTTATTATCTCCAAACGGACATATGATCTGCTGGTTCATCAATTTATGGGGATAGGTGGTCAGTTAACTCATGTGAAATCATTTATTTTATTTGTGTTGCTTAGTGAAAATCCAGAATTATCCAAAATAAGAGCGTATTGACATGATTTTCACCTTTGGAGAATGTCATTAAAATTGTTTATTGGTCTCTAGAGTTTATGCTCAAAAGTTTCATGAAAGTAGTCATCCTAAGCCAGCCGTTTTTTAGCGCTTATTACAGCAGTTTGAGGAAAGTGGGAGTGTCAGTTATAAAAAACCCATTATAAGGAAATCTGTCACTAAAGATGCAGAATATGTTTTCACGGAAATTGGTTCAGTTATCGAAAATCCCAATATTAGTCAAAATCTAATATCCAAAAGTACTAACATTAGTCAATCAAATATTTCCAGAATTATTAAAAAGCACAACTTTTAGTCGTATAAAATTCAGCTTTGCCAAGAACTTTATGGCAATTATTTTCCAAATGAACTGAGTTTTGCATGTGGCTGTTAGATAAAGTGGCAGAAAATGAAAAGTTTTTCGATAATGTGTTATTTAGTGATGAATGTACTTTTTAAAACAATGGTCTCGTCAACTTTCATTATTATTCTGATACGAATCCGCACGAATACAGGGTCATGAAAAATCAAAATATGTGGTCAGTTAATGTGTGGGGTGGAATACTGGGCCCATATTTATTTGGACTCTATTTTATTGAAGGACATCTAAATGTTTTGATGTTTCTCCAGTTTCTAATAAGGCATCTTTCAGTATTATTAGAAGAAGTCCCTTTAAATATTAGAACCAACATGTGGTTACAATTGCATGCCTCATGTGTTCACTCCGCAAAAGTTGTCCAGAGTTAGCAGTGGTTTTGAAAAAAGAATTTACAAGTGTCTGGAAATGAACGGTCAACATTTCGAACATTTGTTATAAATAATTTGTCTTTCTTTTATGTTATTGTTGATATGTTATTTAGAGCTTTTAATTAAAAAAACACCAACTGGTGCACAGAACGATTATTGGGCGTATTTTGTTAAAATATTGCTACGGGCAGTGGCCCCTAGCAAATGGACCACCTGTATAAAGGGTGATTCACGGTCGATGGCGTATTAGACGTTTAAGGAGAACGCGATGCTCGATCTATCTGCAAATTTGTACAACGAAGTCACCGGATACGCTCTATCGGCCTTAAATATTTTCAACTATGCCAGCTTGCCGCTTATACCGAAAAGGACTTACAACTTTGATATTTTAAATGAGACACCCTGTATATTATTGCACGTTTAGATTATTTTTGCATAACGATTCCTATCTCTATCTAAAGCGGTTTCCGAAATATTAAATAAACTTCATTATTTTTAATCAGAACGTAGCCCCAAGGAATCTTGGTTTTTACAACGCGATTTCGATCCCTGGAAATTTAACATGTTGGTACTGGGTTAGAAAAACCCTAGGCTTGAGCCCGGCGTACAGCAATTTGTTTCAAATTGTACAGGATGTCTTGAAAATACTGACCTTTCGGCGAGAGATAACAACTGGTCCAATTACATTTTTTCAAATAGAACACCCTGCATATTAGTTCAAATACGGGAAGGCCGTTAAATTCCCTGTGAAACGATATATCATGTTTCTATACCTAAAGCGTCAAATTTCCGAAATAAATGGACATTTTAAAAAAAAATCGATTATATCGACGTATTTGTCAAAATAGCCATGACATGTCATAACAGTTGAAGATTTTGCAATTCTTCAAACGAAGTTTTAATGAACCTATTTATTCTTCACGGACAATATGACCAAATTGTTGCAAGGACATGCAGAAAATTCAACGAAATGTTTCCTAATTTAAAGCAAATAAATGCAAAGAAGTTTGTGCGAATATAAGACAATTTAATTATTTACGATATAAAACTGGACTGAAACATGTAAGAAAACGCATAACTGAGAATTAAAAAAGGTGCCTAATAAATACTTTAAAACTATTTACAAAAAATTTTCGAAATGACGGCCATTGCTTTCCAAGCACTTCAAAATTCGTACATTTACAAAGTGGTTTGTGGCTCTCTGGATCTCATCAACATCCAGTTCTCCAATGCAGTGGATGATTCGACGCCGCAATTCCCCTATGTTGTTGACTGGGATCTTGTAAATATTATCTTTTAATTTACCCCACAAGAAAAAATCCGGTGGCGTAAGATCGGGAGATCTCGTAGGCCAGTCTCATGGCCCTAAGCGTCTAAACCAGCGGTCATCAAACATTTCGAGAGCTTCATGGTTACCTGGTTACCTCCTGAGTGCAATGAGCCGGTGCTCCATCCAGTTGGAACCAACATGTGCGGTACTATTCTAGTTTCAGATTTTCTAAAAAATCGCTTATCATTGTCCTTAGAATTTGGAGGTACTTGGATGAATTTAACGATTCATCATAAAGGCGCTACTTAATTTGATTATCCTTTATGAGGCAAAAAATATTGATGCTGAATCTTTCTTGAAATGACATTTTATGAACCACGTGTGTATTATGATCCGCCCGGAAATGTTTATTTCGTCTATTGAAAATGCCCTGTCTGGAAAATTTCTAGAAGTCTAAACTGCATTAAAAAGTGCATAAAAGCTGTCTCTATTACTTTAGGTATATTTCTATACCTGACACCTACATACCTACATGATATATCGTTTTACAGGGAATTTAACGGTCTTCCCGTATTTGAACTAATATACAGGGTGTTCTATAAGAAAAAATGTAATTGTAGCAGTTTTTATCTCTAGCCGAAAGGTCAGCATTTTCAAGACATCCTGTATAATTTGGAACAAATTGCTGTACGCCGGGCTCAAGCATAGGGGTTTCCTAACCCATTACCAACATTTTAAATTTCCAGAGATCGAAATCGCGTTGTAATACAAGAATCCTTGGGGCTACGTTTTGATTAAAAATTATGAATTTTATTCAAAATTTCGGAAACCGCTTTAGATAGGTATAGGAATCGTTATGCAAAAATAATCAGATCTATATAGCCAATATAAGCGTGCAATAATATACAGGGTGTCTCATTTTAAATAGCAAAGTTGTATGTACTTTTCGGTATAAGCGGAAACCTGGCATTGCTGAAAATATTTTAGGCCGATAGAGCATATCCGGTGACTTCGTTGTCCAAATTTGCAGATATATCGGGCATCGCGTTCTCCTTAAACGTCTAATACGCCATCGACCGTGAATCACCATGTATACATAAATAATGTTTACTTCCACAAAAATAATAATCCACTGAATGCTTAAATTACATGCAATTTGGGTGGTGCATGAAGAATTTGGTAGTAAGTAATAAGGGTAACTGATAAATAGTACATTTCGAAAAGTAAACGAACAATTTATTGTTACCTGGGATGGTCAATTTTATCAACTTGAGCAAGTTTTGCAATCGGACTAAACACTGGAATGGATATATCGAACTTTTGCCTAAAAGTATGTGTATCGAAGCCTGCTCCAGCTATCATTGCACTTCCCAATTGCAAATCCAGCACAGGGTAGAAATTCGGTGCTTTGCCAGAAATCATGTTGAAGATAATGTGATTTTCTCCATTTGACCATCTGAAAAAAGAATACGTTTACCACGATTCATTATATGGCAATTATTTAGACAATGATGCCCACGCATTTACGGTTAACAATATGCTCACAATACAGAAAATTCCTATACCAAATGTTATATTAGTGGGTTTTTGCAAAAATGCGGTTTTTGACCACTTTCTACTCACTGAAATTCACTAGTTTTCCATGAGATAAAAAGGACGCCATCATAATTGCTACACCATGCTACACCCTTTGTATACTACCCAACTATGCCTGTATATGTATATGTACCCAAAATACTCACTTTGTAACATGTTACCAAATTTCGACCATGGTAATAATGCACTAATAAATAGCAAATCTTTGTCGGTAAATTGCCATTTTGGTAGATATAAAGGCTTAACATTATTAAAAACAATAAAAAAGCTATTAATTAATATATCCAATTCTAATCAAAACTAACAAAATCTAAACAAATTAACCAAAACTTACAAAATGTGTTAACAAAGAAATCAAGTTAGTATAAAGAAAATATCTATCGATTTGACAATTTTTATTGTGGCATCTTACGGAAAAGTAATGAATTTCAATGAGCGAAAAGTGCAGCACCACTAAGGAAAGTTGTTGGTGAAGCGATTTCCTATAATGTGAGCATATTGTTAACCGCAAACGCAAAGGCCTGATTTCTTAACCTATTACTAGTTATAAAGATTATGATACAAAAATATATCAAACAAAATGGGAAATTGTGTACCAAATAATTGTATTAAGTTAGTTAAGACTATATTACTTTAAAAAATACGTTACTTTAGTGATTACTTACGAAGACAACTGATTTAAGACTGTGGAAGTCAGATTCAAGTCAATTCTATCCTCATTCAAAGTATCTAAGAATGGAACAAACAGACAAGCTTCCTCCGGATTTGCTGTGTAATATTTGGACTCCACAATACTCTTTACTAAACTATAATATTCGTTGGAGACACTTTCAACTGCAGGCACTCCATTTTCGTCTACATATTTCTCTAAAGGATATACATAAACCTGTTATTCGGTCGTGACCGGTATGTCCACAGTGGTAAATGTTAAAACAGTCCCAGTGAGTACATTGTGCTTTCCTAGGGTTTTCCACATTGCCACTTCGTTTTACATTCACTATAGGGGGATTATTAACGATGTCGAGTTTAATTTTATGAAACTTTTTGGACTCAATGCTTGAGAAATTTATGAACGGCAGACTACCAATTATCAATGCAGAAATCAGCAAAATTGCAAGAAAAAAGTTTTTATACTTTTTCTGTGATGTGGACAAGTTGTTTATCGAAATATATCCAACAAAAGGGCGGTCTTTAGTGTAAATCATCATATTGTCTTAAGAGGATCTTCTCGTTTTCTTCTTTTAAACAAAATCATGGCACTATTACTTATATATTTTAAATTGATGTAAAATAAGTAACGCTAGCAAGTAATTCTGTGTTACATAAATATACTGCAAGTTATTTAAGAATCACAAGTACGTATTTTACTGAATCTTTCCTGCTTTTTAATGACATTGCGGTCCATTTTTATTTTAATTATAAACATGTCGTCTGTCAGTCCCATAAGTCATGCCAGAATTGTCACTTTTGGCAGCTATGAAATAAAGTTGCGTCTACGGAGCTGTTCAGTGTATTTATTCTAGACGACTAGGGAGTAGAAAAGCCGATGGAAGTGGGCGGGGTTTTATGACAGTCGGCCACTAGAGTCTAGGTCCCATTAATAATTTTGTTCTGGCAGTTTTGGAACCAAGACTACTTAATTTATCAGTTGCGTAATGCAGATACACGCGAAAGTTTTACTAAAATGCAAGTCTTGAGAAGAAATCCAATGCAAATTTCATTAAAATGAATTTTAGCATATTCCTTATAAAACAAAAAAGAAAATTTTTCCATAGATTCATTTTTTTTGCCCGGCGGCAGGAGGATAAAAATCTTTCTGAACGTTCCTAAAATTTGAATCGTGAATTCAAAAATTTACGATTAGGACAACATTCTCAAGAACATAAAAACTTTAATATAAAATACACATTGCCCAAGAAACGTATAAATAAAGCATATATATATATATATATATATATATATATATATATATATATATATATATATATATATATATATATATATATATATATATATATATATATATATATACATGTATATATATTAATGCCTATATTTTATTATTTTGCCACTATTTTCCATGTAAATAAATCATTAATTATTTATTTACATGGAATTACACATTAACTATTTACTATAAAATAGATAGTAATACCCAGATATCTTTTCACCACTATTCCCATTCTCATCATAATTCGAATTAACCGATTGACAATTCGAACGTAGGGATCCATACAGAAAATAAATTAATTAATTTTATTTTCTCTCTGTAGTAGGGTTGCCAGACCTAATATTTTTAAAATGAGTCTCATATTTTGAAACCCTTTCTCATATCTCATATATTAGCATGTGTAATATGAGACTTTTTCTCATATATTTTCATTATCGTACGAGTGACGAGACAAGTGACACGGCCGATCAGAAACAAGTACCGCAGCAAACGACGTAAGCACCCGGACGGTCGTGTCATTAGTCACCAGGATCATGACTTTCCATGTGGAATTCAACACAACCTCAAATTTCTACATCAATAGGGTAAAAGTTTGGGGCTGCTAAATTAGAGCATCAAAAGAGCACAATTCCTCAGCCTAATGGCTCAATTTAAGCACTTGAATACTAAAATCTACGAGGCGAAAGGCCCTGATGTGACCACAGATTTTATTTATTGGAAGCAGCTAACGGTGAGTTAACCATGTTGAAAACTTTAGGCGTGTTTTTCTTCTTACCGTCTATTTATCTCGATTTAGCTTTACGTGGTTCAGAATGTCGGTTTAGTCAGTTTATTAGGCGTACTGTACTTTTTTATTTCTGTCATCTTATTTTCTTCAGTTTTACGTCTTCATTATCTCTGTTTATTTAATGAATTTCAGCAGAACTAACAAATCAGAAAAGTTACTTCACTCTTGAGCCAAATTCATATTTACAGACAAACTTCCTATACACCTGAAAAAAATATCTGATGGCTTGTGTTCTAGGTTCTAGGACTTTATGAAAAATAACCTTCTCTCCACATAAATAATTTAAAAAAAAATGTCAAATTGTATATTTAGAACATAAATACAGTGTAATTTAATCTCATTCTTCTATTACAGCAACCGGTTTTGGTCAAAGAATTCGGTCCAATCGACTATATAGACTTTTCGCCAAAGGAGCCCCATCATTTCGCAGTAACATGTTCAGTTAGGGTGCAAATTTACAACCCCATCACTAAACAAAATCTTTGATGTGTCCACAAAGAGTATGCTAAGGTTTGTTATTTGCAGTGATAAAAATCCCAAGTTTTGCAATTTTAGTTTTTTTTTAATTGTAGGTTGTTTAAGGGTCACTCCGCCCCAGTGCACAGAGTGGCCTTTGTAAATAGAGAACCACAGATAGTATCATTTTCCGTTGATAAATCGGTTAAGGTCCGGGATATTCCTACTGAGAACACTCTGCATACTTTTGAGGCACATAATGATTATATTAGGTTAGTTTTAAAGCTTTCTCTAAATGAAAGAGATGTTGTCTTTGATTTTAAGGACAGGCCAAGTTAGTCCAGATGTTCCAAATATCGTTCAGGGCTCTATGATAGTATTATCAATGTGTGGTATACGCTGACGAGTAAAGAAGTCATGACAATGGACCATAAAAGCCCTGTAGAATCTCTACTGTTTATGCCCAATGGTGGGATGTTTTTAAGTTCCGGTGGCACAGATATAAAGGCAAGAGAATCTCTAGTTGTTCTTCCTACTGTGTACTAATGATGTGTTCCATTTTAGAATTGGGATGTTTTGGCCGGAGGCAAATTAAGAGGCGCTTTAGCTCGCAGATATTTTTTCCTTAACCGTCCGCCCCAGCCCTGAAGGTTCGCGCTTGCGCGTTTCATTGCCATGTTGCCTTCCAGTCCTGGGTGTTCGCCTTGCTCGGATAGTGATAAAAGCGATAAGTTGGACACACCTAACGTAATATACAGGATTGACTGTTTGAACTGTGACAAAACATACATAGGTCAAACAGGACAATATTTGAAAAAAAGAATATACGAGCATAAATATAGCTTAAGAAAGGTTAACGAAAATGCAACAGCATTAGCACAACATGCACAACAAAAATTACATAGTTTTGATTTCGATAACACAAAAATACTAATCAATGAAAACAACTATAATAAGAGAAGAATCCATGAAATGATACAGATCAAAAAACACCAGAATGCCATGAATTTTAGATCAGACACAGACAATCTTAGCTCAATGTATCACACATTAATTAGATGATCGCATGCATGAACTGAATGGACCAGGTAAGTGAAAAGTAAACAGCTGATATTGAGAAATTGCAGAGCAATTCCAAGAATGCAAAGAAAAGGCGAAGTATAAATTTGTTTTTTTCGTTCCCTCGCTCGATATCGAATAAAATAGGGATTTCAATGTCCAATCAAATGTGAAGGTAGAAACATCTAGACATGTAAGTTAAATTTAGATCTCTAAACAATAGATTCTAGTCTTTTCCCGAACATGTTTATCCCGACTCATCACCTGAAAACCAATGTCCCTAATTGTACTTTTTCATATGTGTGTGATTTGTATTTTAATATGTGAATTTTGTCAAAGTTTTTTTATTTAAATTGATAATAAATGTAAAGATGTATATTTTAGACAAACTGATGATGGTGGAGAAAGACACCGAAACGTATTTGTAACATTTTAAGTAATAAACAATAAAATTGACTGAAACCCAGGAAATTTTGAAATAAATTGATTTTATTACAAATTCCCCGACATAACTTATTTTGCAATGAAGAAATGCGCGATATGGTATGTGTTTATATTTAGAGTTATATCCTGACAAACGGCAACCAAATCAAATACTATTCCACAATCTGTTTCAACGGATTGGAGAAGCGGGCCAAAAGCGTGCTATTTTCGTCAATCAAGAAGAAGAAGTCTTAACTCGGGTGCTTGATAATCCAGAAATTGGCACTAGACAAGTAGCAAGAACTACTCGTATCAGCAATACAAGTAGCCTCAAAATCTTTAAGAAAGATAATTTTTATCCCTTTCATTTTTCCCCAGTCCAAGATTTATTACCTTCACTTTTGGCCGACACTTGGAAAATCAAAGTCAATGCGGAAAAAACCACTGCCATCATATCACAAAAAAACTAACGCCCAAAAACACCCCAAAACTCAGATACAATAACATAGAAATAAAACTCACAAAATCTCTCAAATATCTGGGCATCACAATAGACTCAAAACTGAACTTCACAGAGCACATAGACAAAATCATCACTAAAGGCAACAAAACATATGGCTATCGTTGCCCGCTCCTAAACAAAAAAAGCAAACTCTCGCTCAAAAATAAAGTTTTACTATACAAGCAAGTCATCAGATCGCAAATATGTTATGGCGCCCCAATAATCAGTCAAATCGCCAAAACCAACATTCACAGCCTCCAAACCTTCCAAAACAAAATCCTCCGAAGATTTACAAACCCCCCTGGTACATCCGAAATTCCCAAATTCACCAAAACCTTCCAAATTCAAAGTCAGAGCCCTCAACCACACAAACCCACTAATTAGAGAAACATTTTCCCAAACCATCCCGAAACATCATTTTCAAACTCCAACCAGTCTAATGGCAGACCCCCCTTGGAACCACCCACCATAAATCTTAAAAAACGGCTTCAAAATCACTACCTTTCAGCAAAAAGTACACCACTTTCTCTTTCAAAATTCAGCTATTAGCGGCAACCGTGCGACTGCGAAAACTCCCCAAATTTCACTCTCACCACTCTCGCTTTCACTCTTACTTTCGGCCAAAACTAAGCTCTAAAAGCCAACCCCCAGCCTTCTTGCTGCAGCCCAAACTCAACAAAACCCTCACCCGCCTCACGTTTATTTTTATTCAATCTCACTTATATATAATAAAAAAAGAATACAAATAATAAAAATATATTTTTTCTCTCTGTCTCTCTCTAATTTTACTCTCCCAAACAAACCACTAACTCCCCAAACCCCCACCCCTATGGTAACCAGGCTCTTTTATGGACCACCAGAAAAGACTAAAAGCCTTAACTGGCTAAGTCTATTAAAACTCCACACACGCGTCACTTTTGGCCAACTATTCTGATATCTCTATCTATTCTATTTGGCCAACTGTGAAGGTAGAAACAGCCATACATACAAACTGATGATGGTGGAGAAAAACACTGAAACGTATTTGTAAAATGTTTTAACTAATAAACAATAATATTGACTGTAACCCAGGAATTTCTTTTGAATTAAATTGAAATACAGTCAGGAAAGTATACTACCTTTTATCTATCTATTTACCTTTTATCTATCTATCTATCTATCGTCAGGACAGCGGGTTGCCTACATTTTGATTTTGCCTCACTTATATCGTGCAAAGTGTCCAGGTACTTTCGTATACAGCAGTGATGGGCGGAATCGAATACTTTAGAGAATCGAATACTATGGAATCGAGTACATCTTGGAATCGAATACTTGAATGAGTACTGATAACTGAATTTTAAATAAATGTATTCGTTACATATTATGTTTTTGCTAATTTTTTTTTAATAATGTGTTGTGTTGTTTAAATTGAATTTATGAATCGCAATAAAATAAGAACCATAATTAATAGGTTTAAGTAAACAACTAATTACGAATTATCGTTGGGGACCGTATAGAAAAAAATAGGATTTTATTGAATAAAACAGTTTATATAATTGAAAAAATAATAAAAATCCAAGATTTATTTATTAACAAAATAGACATTGTCATTCACATATTTTTAAAACTTAAACTAAAAATAAAAAACACATTTTATATAAATAAATTGTTTCATTCAAAACATAACAACTTATATACCTAATTTAAAAAAAAAACGAAAATTTATTTGTCAACAAAACAAGTACCTATAGATATTGTAGTACAAAAAAATACATAATTTCTACACATAATTTCTAAAATTGAAAGTTAAAATAAAAAATGGGTAGGTATTTTGAACAAAAATATTGAATAGATAAGTAAAGCTCGTAAAGAACTTAGCAAATAACAAAATCAATTATAATTAATTGATGAAAGACAAAAAAATTACTACGATTAAAAACTATTTAAAAAAATAAACTCGATGCTGTTCGGTTGTCAAATAATCTGAAATAAACTCGACCGATGTTCATTCTCGATTCCCATAAGATTCCGTTCGGTGCCTCGAGTATAAAGTACAGATACAGATTACAGAATACTAGTTTAATACTGAATTGAATAAAATTTAGAGTACCGGAATCGATTCCATACTGAACCTAAGTAGTCGAGTACTTTCGATTCTCTTAGGAATCGAATACTACTCGATTCCTGTATTCGAGTACTCCCATCACCAGTATACAGTTCATTGTGTTCTTCAGCCTCTCGCCCAGAACACTTCTGAACACAGGCCTCACTTACGTTCTTGTCATATCAATCACTTGTCTGTATCTATGATATCAATGACGTTAATGTCTTAACCTCTAAAGTATAAATAAAAAATCTCAATAAAATTTTATTTTTTGTTGTCTCTTCAATATATGAGTGTTCGCTCTACAAAGATTCAAAACAAATTGGAATATGTCTGAAGAGAGAGATGAGGGGTATGATCGGTTATTTCCTATTGAGAATCTTTAATTGGAATTTTTCGTCATTTTCTGGCAATACGAACTTATTCTCCTTTCACTTGATTATTTGATTGATTCGACTTCTTGTGTTATTGAAATTCAACTTTCAGGAAAAATGGATGTTTGGAAATCGATTTGTCTAATCATGACGCCGACGATAAAACCCCAAACAGTGAAACCGACAATGAGTCCAGCATTTCTTCCACAACTAATAGTTTGACTAAAATTGATGTAAATGTAAAATTACCAGCTGATGATGAGAAAAAAGACAAAAAACGGCATGGGGGACGCAAATGTTGTTGGTTAGTATATAACTAAAACATACTCATTTTATAAATCTTGCTCGGGCCGCTGCACACTAAGACAATGTTAGGTCTGAAATATGATAATACCGAATTCAATTAATAAATAATGTTGCATGAGAACCAGTTAGGACAAATGAAAAAGTGTCAGATCCTTTCGAATCGATCGAATTTATCAAATTCAACTGAACAACTTTCGTAAAATGTGCAGTATCTCAATTCTTATCTATAAGGGTTTTCGACATAGTCAGCTTTCGTTAAACATTCTTTTAAAATAGAAGGCGCCAGTTAAATTGTTCAATCAAGTATTGCCTTTTTAAAAAAGGTTTTATTTTCGAAACGACGAGTTACAGCAAGTACTAATGACTATTGACTATTAACTGAACTTGTATTAAAGTTACATTGGTACTTATCAACTAAAACTACTGAATTGGAGCAACTAAGCATTCAACTCGCTGACCAATTAGTTTTGGGGTTTATAACTCCTCCCTTCTTAAAAAACGAACTTGCAGTGAGTTTTCTTTTATACAATAATTTCGGGGTTTCACCCTTTTGACAATTGGTGCTTATTTCACTTAATCTAAGCTTAATATACCTTTTTTATAAGAAGGTTAATACAATTGCTACCAATATTAAATATAACAGTATTGTCCCAAAACTGGATTTTTGGAAATATATTGGCTGAATGTCATTTAGTTTATGGTGTTGCACATCAAGTGCGTTTTGGACCTGTTTAACATGTTCAAATCTTATTTCGCTTAATTGAATGTTATCGAATTGAAGCGGTTTTGATTGACTTTGAGAAGTTTGACATTAATTTGTGGCAATTCTATGACTTTGAATTGGTTTTTTGAGTTTTGATAAGTTTTTAAATAATAGTTATTTATTTGTATTTCGCATGAAGGGTTTAATTCTATTAAAAATGTACCCTTTATAGGAATATTGTCCTGATTAGAGGCGCACTTTTGTATTGCGTTGTTTGATTGGGGCTCACTATCATCCACTTTTGTTGATCTAGTTTATCAATCTTGGTGTCTTGAAGTTCGATTTCATGTTGTTGGCATTGTGAAGTATTCTGGCTGTACTTGAGCATCTATACTTCGCATGGGGGTAGTACGTCATTAGGTAGTGGGTTGATTTCTTTACAGATGTATTCTTCGTTGGTGATTTCATTGCAGTTTTTGTTAAAGATGGCGTAATTCAGCTCATTAAGGATAAGGCATGTTGCTTGAGGGAAAATTACTTTGTAGTGTTTGCCGTAAGGTGTTGGTAATGGATTCAAGTGTTTCAATATGTATTTGTTAGTATCCACAATGGGCAATTCGATTATAAATACTATTTGATTTTGTTGCGGGTAGCTTTTGATTTCGAGTAGTTTTTCGAAAAGCAATGTATTCTTTAAGTCAGGAACATGGAAGTTTTCCGTGATTTAATTTATTCGATACAAGCTTTATTTCTTCATTTAGTGCCGTTGGATCGATTATTGAGTATCTTCAAATGAAGTAATTATTTGGCTGATTAGCATATGTATTAGAAAAGAATCGTCCATGGTTGATGTTTTGAAATCTACTGAAGTGAGAGCTTTCTCAATTTGTAGAATTCCTGACTTTAAGATAAGCTGGTTGTGCCAGATGTTCATTGATAAAGCTAGAAACAAATCATTTGATTTTTGAACGATAGTTACTTGTTCTTGCAATGAACTGATAATGATTTTATGATTGATCCTAGACCATCGATTAGACCTCTTTTTGATCTTGTTTGAATAGTTGGGTTTATTTGGTTTATTTGACTTTTAATTTTATTTTCTAGAACGAAGGCTAGATTATAGGAGTTGTGAAATTCTCTATAATAAGAAGCTGTTTTATTCAAATAACTGGATATTTCCTTCAGGCTGTGTTGTAGTGATCCAAATTCTTTTATTATTACTGTTATATCAGAGATTTGTACAAATGACCAATAGTCTAACATTTTGGGAGTTTCCTAATTTCAGTGGAAGGAGGTCAGGATTATTATTGAGGTTGTGGAACGTCACGTCTGCAGTTGCATATGTGAGCATCCTGCAACAACAGGTTTTTAAAATTCTTTTGCATGTACTATTTCCTATTTTTTGCTTGTTTTATTTATTATCGTTTCGTATATTTTCCTGACTGTACCTTAATTCACTCCAATATATTCCTGGGTTTCAGTCAATTTTATTGTTTATTATTTAAAATGTTACAAATACGTTTCGGTGTCTTTCTCCACCATCATCAGTTTTTCGACTTTGGAGTTTATTTATTATTTAAACTTTATTGTTTTCTAGATTTCAAATGGGCCTATAAACTTGTTTTCCCTTTTATTTAGTTTAGAAATTCCTTTGTAGACAGTTTATTCTACCATGAATTGATATAGATCGGGTCCTAGTGTATTTTGTTTATTAATTACATTTTCTTTCTTTATTTTTAGTTTATTTTGTAGATCCTTGTATAAGTTTTGTAATTTGTCTCTATGTGTTAATACGTAGTCTGAAAAAACGTGAATTTATAAAATCACATGGGTCTCGAGAATTATGTCCAAAGGTGATTTCGAACGGGGTAAATTGTGTAGAACTATGAATAGTTTGCGGTTTTAAATAATCGCATATTACATGCGATTAAAGCATATTACATTAGTGTTTCGAGGTTTTCACTTTTAAATCGAGCTCTTAAAATTCTGAGGTGCTCAATAAGGGTTGAGTGAAAGCGTTCTACTGGTAAATTGGCTTCATGGTGAAACGGAGTTGTAAACTGCATATTGATTTTGTGACTTTTTAGTAGTTCTTTGACTATTTCATTTTTAAATTCGGTACCATTGTCTGATATGATTCGTTCTGGTAAACCATAAAAAGAGAAATTTTGTAATAGATTTTTACAAATTTGTATTGATATTTTTCCTTGAATTGAAAATGCGTGTCCTAGTTTTGAGAATGTATCAATTATGGTTAGGAAGTTTTCATTATCATATTTAAAGGTGTCCATGTGCAAGAGCTGGAAGGGTTTTCCTGCTGTTTCTTTGCGAACTAGAGGGGTATATGGAGGTTTTCCAGAATATTTAGTAGTTTGGCATATGTCGCATTCATTTATATAATGAGTAACATCATTTTTCATGGATGACCAATAATAGTTTCTCTTTATCTTCTCTAATGTCTCAGTGATGCATCTATGATTACATTTTCCTTCATGTTGATATTTGATTAATATTTTACGCTCTTCGGGTTCTTTAATAGTTTTTTTCCATTTATTCTTTGCAATCTATCCACAGACATTCAGCAAACTTGATGTATGACTTTCACATGTACAAAAGTGTTTACATTAAAGCACAAATGGAGTTGTTAGTTACACATAACGGAACAACAAACAGTTAATTAAAGTTTTTAGGCAATAAAATTGTTTGGTCGCGCACATCACGGGAATTGTTCATGAAGGTCCAGTGGGCGAGATCGTTTAAGCCGCACCGCGATGTCGTCGTTCAGTAGATCTCTAGCGAGTTGGTTTGCGTGCCAGCTCAGTCGATCATGATATCTAAGCGAGAGTCTTTTTATTTCTGTCTGCGATTTATATTGGGGGACAAGTTGGTTTTCTTAGTGTAAATGTGATGCGTGTAGACTTTGTTTCATTAACTTTAATTCGCCATGTTGAGAGTCATTTTTCGAGTTTATGTATTTCTATTTGTAATCATCGTCTGATACTAGTAAGGCTGTATCAAGAGCATATGTAGTGATCATTACTTCATCACTGAGTGTTAGATCTGCTGTGTATAGTGTGTACAATATGGGTCCTAGGACCGAGGCCTGTGGTACTCCAGATTCGATGTAAAAAATTTGAGAATGTGCTTCACCGGCTTTGACCCGAAAAGTGCGGCTATTCGATTGTGGAGTGGTGTTGACGAAAACTAAACTGGTGCTCTGGTAAGAGGGTTCTGTTGGCAATAAATGGATTCATCTTTTTGAGCAATAGTTTTTCAAACAGCTTTGAGAGAATTGGGAGCAGGCTGATAGGTCTGTCGGACGATGCTAGATCTGTTGGTTTCCCAGGTCTATGAATCATGATAATTTTAGCAACCTTCCATTGATTGGGGTAACAGCCCGTTCTCAGAATGCAGATGAACAAAGTCGTCGTAAAGGTTAGTGCCTTCTTTCCAAAGTGTTTTAGGATTTCGGCTGTGAGTAGGTCGTATCCTGGATCTTTTCCGTTTCGGAGATTGTTTATTCCTTCCTGTAGTTCTGCTGGCGAAAATTGTTTGATCGGTTTAGACATTGACAAGGGGAAGGTTAAAAAGGAGCTTATTTCTTTGTGCAATATTTTATTGTATGCATCCGGGTATGGTTGAAATATTCTTGCTAGGTGGTCACCAAATGCGTTAGCTATTGGTCCACTTCTGGTCCAGCCAAGGTGGGATCTATTGGGGGCATTGTGAGTCTGTGGTCTTTTGAAGGTTTTTGTAGCTCTCCACAGCGAGTAATCAGAAGTTGGCGAGGTTGATAGATTAGTTAAGTAATCGTTAAAAGTGTCATTCTTTCTTTTTAGGAGTAGTGTTTTCAAGTCTTTAGTTGCATTGTTTAGGTTTCTTTTATCCTCTGGTTGTTCTGCCATTTCTTCCTTAGCTCTCTTTTTATTTTAATATTTTGCATAATTTCTTGTGGATATATGCAAGAGACAATTTGTATTAGTAGGAGTAGTGGGAGTTGATTTAAAAGCCGCCTCATATATTTACTGGATCAAGTATTCTGTGGCAGTGTCAATGTTATCATGCGTTTTTCGACTTTGTCTGATCTGTATATTATCTTCAATTGATTCATTATATTATCTTCAATTGAACAGGAGAGTTGTCTGATGATAAGTCGAAATTGCATTTGATCAGAATATATTTATTTGAGATTCCAGATGTGATGAAGTAATCCAACAGATCAAAAAAAGTTGTTTACTTTTAGAAAGATTTCGATCACCTGGCGATGTTGTGCCAGACCGTTCGCATTCCAAAGGACTATGTTTAAGGAATTAAGCTGCATTTTTGGACAGTTGCGCGTTCAGAGTTGTTAAGAGGTTGAGCAACGTACCTAGTTGCTGTGCTTGTTGTGTGATTAAACTTTCAAGTTTGACGAATAAACGTTTTGTCGCGTGTGTTGGGTATTCAGAAGTGCAATTTGGACTAGGATTAGAAGTAGCTTGAGCATATGAGCGCGTTTTTAAGACTTCAGAAGTTGGTTGTGGCATATTATTATCTGGTTGGGTGTGATTGATGGTTTGCTTCTTGGGGTACCGTTGTGCGTATTTCGGTAAATGTTGATTTTTGTATTTTCTTGTTCTTATTGATTTCTTTATAGACTATGCAGCCTTCATAGTTTGCTGGGTGTGCGCCATCACATAGCACACAAATGGCAGGGGTATAATTGCTTTTATTGCACGTCGAAGTGTCATGGTCAGCGGGAGCATTTGACGCAGCGGTGTGGTCTGTTGCAGTACGTTTTTGTATGCCCATAGCGCTGACATCTAGTGCACTGGACCATGTTTCGAGATTTCCTTGGCGGTTCTATTATAACGGAGGCTTTCAGCAGAAGCTTGATATTGTAAATGTTATGATTGTTGTCGTTAGGTTCCAGGTCGAAGAGCGGTTGTCGGGTCTTGTTTGATCTGTTTGGTATGTTGGAGACGTTCCGAACTTTGTGCCCAAGAAGCTCCAGTTCCAGCTTGATATCTGCTTCCAAGGTTGAGGGATGTATATTACGAATCACCACTCTGAATGCTCTTTCTTGTTTTAATTGGTAGGTATGGAAATTAGCGTCAGCTTCTTTCATGTATTTAACGAGCTTTCTGTAATTCTCTACTGTATCACAATTTATTTTAACTTCGCTGTTATTGACCGTTTTATAGGTAATTCCTGGAACTAAGCCAGTTTCCCCGAAGTTTTAGTAGAAGTTTGTTCATGTCCTGTATATCTGGCATAAATACAGGGGGTGGCTCAGGAGTTTGTTTAGCATTGCTTTGTGATACGTTCATATCGTCTGCCATATCCATGTCCATACTTTTGTTGTTATAGCTTGCTAGGGGTGAAAATCGGTTGCTTTGAGTAAGTGTAACGGGATCTTCTGTGGGGCTTAGTGATTGTTGAGAGCGTTTGTTGTTGGGTCTTTTTACCATTTGCCATTAATTTTTACCGCTGTTAATGTTAGCGGGGTAATTGGGATATTATGCTGTGCCCTGTCTGGAGAATATAAACATGCCGTATTTACGTTCGATGATTTCCGGATGCAGAGCTTCAGGATTTTTATAGGTTTCACTCATGGCTCAAAATGGGAGTTATTAGTTTACCAATTAATAGTCTAGTTGATACCCTGAATTTACGGCATCCGACACCGCAAATTTGTTTTAACGTACCAGGTTGTTTTGACGAATACCGAAGTTTCCAATTATAGGTGAAATAATCTTACTATTTCGTCTTGTAGTTATTGTTATTGTTATTGTTATTGTACCACTTCGATGGAATTTTATATAATGAAGCACTAGCACTCAGTACACAGCGCGTCTTAACAGTTCACCAGTCGAGGCCGGAATTCTCTTTAATAGTGTTGACTATTTTTGTACACTTGATTAATTTGAGTTCTGTTCCATAAAAGTTGTGCATATAAATGTTGTTGAATGCTAGGTACATTGAATCATCATGAAAATAAAGATGAAATGTTTTATTGTCCGTGGTGTAAATCATTAGAAATTTGAAAATTAATTCAAGATTGGATTTTGGAATTTTAGCGTTCCAAATGTTGTGGTTCTCGAACGATTCGTGTTTAACATCAATTTTATTATGGGGGTTATTTGAAATAATTAGTTGATAGGGCTTGTTAATTATTTCATCCCACTACTAGTATGAGGTGTTTCATCAGTTTGTTCTATTATTTGTTGTGCACGAGGTGGAACTAGTTGAATATCTTGAATAATGTTTAATTTTGGTTTTCGCTGTTTTTCAAATTCTTGCAGAATTTCTGTAACATCTGCAGGATCAAGGTTATCTGTATTATATGTTTCTAAGAAATCATCAATGTAGGTGTTTATGTTTCCTGGAATATTAAAGGTACTTTCGTTTTCTACAGCATTCATTTGGATTCGGGAATGTGCGCCAGCGTTCATATTCTGCTTTCCTTTATTGTAGATGATCTCATAGCCATATTCCTCAAGTTTGAGTCTCCATCTGACTAGTTTACTATTTGGTTCCTTTAGGTTGAACAACCAAACAAGTGGTCTGTGATCCGTGTAAATTTTTAATTTTCTTCCAAATAGGTATGGTCGAAAATATTTGCATGCCCAGACGATTGCGAGTAATTCTTTCTCGATCGTTGAATATCTACATTCGGAACTATTGAGTGTTCTGGAGGCATACGCTATCGGTTTATCGTTAGGAACATTTTCTTGAGATAATACTGCTCCGATTGCATAATTACTTGCGTCTGTAGTAAGAGTGAAAGGTTTGGTGAAATTCGGATATTGTAAACTTGGATAGTTTATGAGGAGACTTTTATGATGGTTGAAAGAGTTTTTAAAACCTGTAGTATGATTGACGGTGGTATTCTTCTTTAAGCATGATGTTAAAGTCTTCATTATTTTGGCAAAATCTTTTATAAATCGTCGGTAATATCCCAGGAGTCGTAAGAAATATTTTATTTCTTTTTGTGTCTCTGGCATAGGAAAGTTTTTGATTGCTACGATTTTATCTGGGTTTGATTTTACTCCTTCAGTGGTAACTACATGTCCTAAATATTCTACAAGTATCAAATACTTGCTTTAGGCGATCATTATGTTTTTGTAAGGAAGTTCCGAAAATGACGTCGTCAAGATATACAAGACAAATTTCGTTTTGGAGTCCTCGTAGATTATTGTCGATAACGCGTTGGAATGTGAATGGTGCATTCTTCAGTCCGAAAGGCATTCGTTTGAACTCATAATGACCGTTTTCTGTGGAACATGCTGTTTTTTGTATGTCTTCTGGATGCATTTCTATCTGGTGGAATCCACTAGCTAAGTTTACTTTGTAAAATAGTGGCTATGAGTTTCGATCCTTACGTTGGTGGCTTGTAGGAATAGGAATAGTTAAACGGATATTCTCACAATAAAATATGTCTCGAAATTTCATACAAATATTTCTAATAGAAGTTTTTTCTTCTGAGTTGCAGTGTTCAAGACGAAGATTTTGTTAGTTGAATTGAATTAAATTCGTGATTAGCCTCCATGTTATGGTTATCATAGAAGTTAATTTCGTTAATATTGATGGGTTCAATATCGAAAGGTTCGTAAAATACTAGTTTTACTGGATTTTCTCCTGAGTTGACAATAGTTGTGATTGCAAAGTTATTTGAAATGTTGACTAATGCTTTGGGCATTTCAGTTTTGTTTCCGAATTTTGTATAGTTCAAAATTCCATGTCCATGTTTTATTTTAACAGGTAATTTAATGATTTGGTTTGTTCTGGGTGGTATCTTAATTGAATATTCTTGAAAATCAGTGAAGTGGTTCCTACTGGACAACGGAGATTTCAGCAAAAGAGGTGGTAATTTTTCCTGAACTTAAGTTTATACTAGCGTTGAGTTGATTTAACATGTCAGCGCCTATTAAACCGTCGTATTTTTGGGAAAATTTGAATAGATAGAATTTATGAAATCCGTTGGCATTGAAAATATAAAAGATTGGAATGTTTGCTATTTCATTGTGAAATGTCATAGCATGGGCTGCCTGAATGTTAAAGTTTTCTTTTGCATACACCTTTGATAGAATTTATGTGCAATCTGAGGGTCAATTAAACTTCGTGATCTGCCAATGTCGATTAAAAAGTATGCATTTATCTCGGGAATAAACACATGTGGAAGGTCAGATCGGATGTTATTTAAATGTATTACGTTGGGTCGGTGAACTCTTGGTTCTGCGGAAAATTTGCTGGTGTTTCATTATTATAGACTGAGTTTTCATATGGCCCGGGTTCACTGAAACAATTTTCATTATCAGGTGCAATGTTAAAATTGTTCATGCTGAGTTGATATGGGTTTAAATAATCCATACCAATTGGGTTTTTTGAGAATATTGATTACAGAAATATTCGGGAATATCAATAGGGTTTATGCAGGTATAAGTTTCTTGGTCAAATTGTGGTTCAGAAATTTCACTCTGGATGTTTGGTTCAGAATTTTCGGGGTTTGCCAAGTTGACTTGTTGTGCGTAAAGTTCTTGGCATGTGAACTTTGGTTTGTTTGATCTTGGGGTAACATATGAACTTGTGTCCATAGGTGTGACCGTGTTATTTAGATTATTCTCTAGTTGACTTCTAATAACATTACTTTATCTAGGAATGAAAGCTGGTTGATTGGTGGTCTGTATTGATTATTGGCTGGTTGTTTGAAAATATTACTTAGATATTGTTGATTTGGGTGTGAAAATCTCATTGGAAAATTGTTTGAAGTTGACGGGAATGCGTTTCTTTGGAAATTATTTGCATATGGTTGCATGGGCCTGCCAAATGGTCTATATGGACTTTGATTATTGAAAGTGGGTGTTGGCCTTGCAAAATTTGAGTTTGGAAATGGAAGTTGAGTAATTGGTTTATAGAATGGTCTCATTGGGGTGTTAGAAGGTGGGGGAAAATATTTTGTGGTTATTGCATTGAACAAGAGGCTTCGGGCGTCTTGAATTTTCATACCGAAACTTATATAAGACTGATTTTTGTGAGGTTTTACAGATATTAGATCTTGGATCAAACAATCAATACCTCTTTGATCAGAAAATATTAAGGTTACATTTAATTATATTCTTGTGCTACCTAATTCAGCGGCTATACCTCTGATTTTTCCTAAGATTGTGTCGAAAAGTATGACATTAACGGTGTCTGCTGGATTTTCAGCGTTTTGAAAATTTCTTAGTAAGTTTTCACAAGAACAAATAAATCGGTGTAATCATTTTGGGTTTCCCTCAAAAGGAGCTATGTCATCAGCTAGATATCACAATAGTCCGATATCTCGGCTCATGATTAAATATTATTTAAAATTTAAGTTAAAGCTAACGTGAAAATAATTGTAAAATTAAGGTTGCTCTCCGATAAAATTACGTGCAAAAATATACAAAGCGAATTGTTTGCCCTTTGTATTCATTATTACAGTAAAAACAATTGGGAAAGGTTGGTCTTAAAAGGGAAATGAGCACTTACAGTAGTCATGCGAAGATTGTTGTGGTCTTCATACTAAGCCTAGTTTGTGTCTAGAGGAATCTGGATGCTAGAAGTCCCCAGACTTCCTTAACTATTTATATCCAAGTTTGTCGATGCTAGACAGAACTCTGGAATCGTTCCATACCCTGATTGTTGAACTTCGTTTTTTGAGGTTTTTCTTCAAAGAACGATTGAAATTGACCGGATCGCGATTTTTGTCGATACTGTATGAATTGAAATCCTACCGACTGCGCCAGTTAAAGTCTTCAATTTTGGTATAATGGCCAGATTCTTGCATCTGGTTAGGAAGTTTTTTCTGTTCCTCTCTTTTGCCAACTTTGCTTGCAATTTCCTATATGTCCTTTTTAACTCTTTCTCATCCATCAGATCTATCCCGCTTTTGTCCCAATTTCCCAGTCAGGAAAGTATACACTATAATTGAGATGCTTGGGAACTTAAAGCGGGGTAGATCTGATTGATGAGAACGAGTTAAAAAGGACATATAGGAAATTGCAAGCAAAGTTGGCAAATGAGAGGAACAGAAAAAACTTTCCTAACATCCTAACCAGATGCAAGAATCTGGCCATCATACCAAAATTCATACAGACAAACTGATGATGGTGGAGAAAGACACCGAAACGTATTCGTAAAATGTTTTGACTAATAAACAATAATATTGACTGGAACCCAGGAATTTCTTTTGAATTATTGACAAAGGGTATCGACCTGTAACTATCTGTTAATGGCAAAAAACATCATTGCCACTTTGACTTTTCATGAAAAAATTGTAGAAGGGTAGTTTTTTAATATCAAAAATTTGAATCAAAAATCGTAATTTTTCTTTTCGAATGGTTAAGTATTCCAATAGGCTACCAATCAAACATGTGATCATTTCAAAATAAAACTTAATTAAAAAAAAAATTGTATATTTTTCTCGTACTTTCCAAGTGAGCCCCAACAACCCGTATAATTGGCGTCATTCCTTTTAAGGGGTAATAGGGGCACACTTGGAGAGTACGAGAAAAATATTGAAAAACATTTTTGAAAATTGAATTTCAACTTTGTTAAAAGTATTATTTTGAAATGGTCCCATGTTTGATTAGTAGCCCATTGGAATTCTTAAGCTAGTGGTTTCCAACCTTTTTTGTATCTGCGCCCCCCTTTAAAAAAAAATTTTGCGCCCCTTAATTTTTCTAACAATCTAATTTCATAAATACTCAACTGATATTATAATTTATTTAATAGGCTACAAAATAATATACAATATCATGTAAAAATATACATAAAAAATAATTATTTCTTATAAGAAATAATAATTTTAAATGTAATAAAAACAAATCTTACATAAATACAAAAAAAGAATATATAATTAACACAATATTATAAAAATTTAATGCGACGGTTGAGTTTATTTTTCAGCAAAAATTTTCTCAAACCGTGGTATCATTGAAGAAATCGCGGTTCTCAGTTCCTTTTCAATCACTAAGCGAGATCGATACTTTGTTTTTAAGACAGCTACTGTAGAAAAACCAGTTTCACATATGTTTTGTTACACAAGATGTTACAAATAGCAATAAAATTTCTAAAGCTTTGTTTGTCAAAGTAGGAAAATCGTCCTTTACTCGTAGCCGAAACGTAACAATATTATTTTCGTTTTGAAACATCTGCTTTAATGTACTATCACTAGATAAGTTAATTATCATTTCCTGCTCTGCTGTCGTAAGGCCAAAATCATCATATTTTTAAATCACAAACGGGTTACTAATCCATTCATATTTGGCCATGTCAAGGTCTTTAAAGTAAAACGAGAATTGCTTCCATAGACTGGTCAAATGATTATTAATTAATAATTTTTTTATAAATGCAGTAATCTTGGCTTTCCGCGTAAAAGCATGAATTTGAGGCCCTTGCATTGATTTATTTATTTTGAGTCTTTGAAAATTATCATTATGTAAACGCAAGTTTTACAAGGAATTTCGTGTCATAAAACAAATTTGCGTCATCTCTACTTTTATCAGTAAGAAATATGGCGAACTCTTCTTTTAGCTCAAACACCCTTTGAAGTACTTTGACACGAGAAAGCCAACGTGCCTCACAATAATATAGAAGTATCTATATTCTGAACCCATGTCATCACACAATTTTGCGAAAAGCCTTCCTCTTAATGGGCTATTTTTGATAAAATTTACAACTCTTATAATTACTTCAAATACTGTTAGTAGATCTTCACCCATATCTGTTGAAGCAAGTGATTGTCTATGAATCATGCAATGCGTCCAAACTGCACAAGGAGCCACCTTTTGAACTAGTGGTTGTAGACCAGCATCTTTTCTTGGCGTAGATGGAACTCCATCTGTGCATAGTCCAACACAGTTCTCCCATAGAATGTCATTTTCATTAAAAAAATTATCAAGGATATTAAAAACTTCATTTGCTGTAGTATTGCATTCAATAGGTTTACAGAATAACATGTCTTCTCTAACATCAGTTTCTACAACATATGTATCAAGTGTGCATCCTTAAGAACATTGGTAGCCTCATCTACTTGCAACGCGAAAGACGATAGTTTTACTTTTTCTATTAATTGATCGCAAAGATCGAATGATTTTAAGTTGATCAGCAAATGATTCACCGAGCGTCGTAGCTATTATGTCAATAGCTGCAGGTAGCATCAGTGTCTCCTATTGAATGGGTTTTTTTGCATTTAGCAATTCTATAAGAAACTTTATATGACGCAAGCAATGCTTTTTGTGTTACAGACATGGTCTTTGAAAACATTTCTTGTTGTTTATTTAAAGTCTCTAATTGGCTTTGGAAAAATGATCTTGTCTTGTCAACGTGATCTGCATGTACTTTTTCAAGATGTCGTTTTAATTTATTTGTTTTCATGCTGTCTGAGGCCAAAGTATTCATGCACAGCAAACACATTGACGTTCTTCTCCATTAATAACCTTATATGGAATCCTAATGATAAGTACATTGGATCATATTTTCTATATTTAGGTTTACTATTTTGCGAAGATGTATTTCCGTTATTTTCATCACCTTTTCTTTTGCCCTCTGCTTCTGCTTCATTTAATTTTCTTTTCAACCCAGTTACCTATTTATCCATCTAAAAGGGTTATTATTTTAAATCAAATAAAAATACTTTTTTCACTACTAGCTTTAAAAGCGACCACATGCTACCCTCCATTAAAAGTCCACTTTATTCGCTAGGGAGTAGTAGTAAACATTTTTATTTCTAAAAAGAAGGCTATCGACCTATCGGTCTTTCTGCCCTTGTTTAATACATGTAGTCTTAGTCTAAATAAAAAAACAAAGATGAAAATTCTCTTATTCTAGGTTAATAATCTTATTAAATAAACTTTCCAATTCTAATGACAAGAAAAAATTATTTTATTGTCCAGTAGTCAGTTGCGTTTGTAAGTGTTCGAGTAGCGTTGATGTAGGGAAACGGAAGCGGGATTGTCTGGTTGGTCTTGTGAGACAAAGGGGATTCAGTATGGTCCAGTTGTAGGGGTTGTTTGTCCATTTTGTCTGTAGATGTATGAGTCTTTCCGAAATCTTTGTCATGTTTGTGCGTTCGTATAGTAGTTGGGTGGGGGGGTTGTGTAGTGGGTTTTGGGGGTGTCTTATTCGTGGTATTAGTCTTAGTGCAATTTGTTCTGTTGTTTGTGTATAACGTTTTGTCCTTTCTGTTCCGTTGGTCATGAGTATATGTCCAAAGTCTAGCAAGGGTCTACAAATAGCTTTATATATTTTGGTGGCGGTGTTTGTGCTAATTCCTCTGTCTTTGTAGGTTAGCGATCGGAAGTGTTTTGTTCTCTTTATTGTTTCTGTCCTGATGTTTCGTATGTGTTTAGTGAATTTAAGTTTGTGGTCAATTGTGATTCCAAGGTATTTTACGTCGTTTTTTGGTTGTATCGTTTGGCCGTCTGCAGTTATTGTAGGGTAGTCAGCGTTGAGTCTGGGGTTTGTGAGCAGAAGTTGGTTTTTTGACGCGTTTGGTGTTAGTCTCCATTTATAAAGTGTGTAGTAGATATGTTGGTGTGTGTAGTTTGTATAGTAAGCCTCTATGCCAGACACTATCAAAAGCTTTGTTAATGTCCATAAACAGGCAAGCTGTCTTTCTGTCAGTTAGAAGGGTAGTTTGTATATTGTTAGTCAGAGTGAAGAGTGGGTGAATAGTCGAGTGCTGATGTTTGAATCCGAACTGATACGATGGTATGTACTTTCCGACCAGTTTTCCCAGTCGCTGCCTTATTATGTACTCAAAAACCTTGCTAAGTACTGGTAGCAGTGTAATTGGTCTGTAATTACTCGGTTGTGTATTGTCCAGTCCATTTTTGGGTATAGGGATTATTACGCCGTTTTTCCATGATTTTGGGATTATGTTATTTCTGATGCAGTTGTTCAATTCAGTTAGGATCAGTTTGTGTGTTTCTTGAGTTAGGCTTTTCAGGAGTTTTGCCTTTATTTTATCTTTTCCCGGTTCTGTGTTTTTGATATGCGCTAGGGCTTCATCGTACTCTGTGTCTGTGATCAGTTTGTATGTATAGTTTGGTGAGCGGTTGAAATAGTTCAAGTACCAGTCGTTGATCAAGTTCCAGTTGTCATTGTCGAAGTTAGGGTTTGTCGATATGCTGAAGGCCCTTTGATAGTGTCTGGCGAACGCGTCAGCCTTCTCTTTGTCTGTGTGCAGTTCTATTCCGTTTTCGTCAATTGTGTCAGTAGTGTTAGTTTTTTTGTATTGCGCTAGTTTCTTAATTTTTCGCCAGTGTGTTTTGCCTTTGTCTTTTTGTATTTATTTACATGTTTCTAGCCATTTGTCTTGTCGGTATTGTCTAATCAAGGTTTTAATGTTTCTGTTGAGTTGGTTCAGTGACTTTTTTAGGTCGTTATTTTGAGTGTTTGTATATGGTCTGTACAGTTCTCTCTTTTGTTTTATGAGTCTCAGTATGAATTTGGGTAGTGTATGTCGGTAGAAAGCATTTTTTATTTCCGGGGTAAATTTTCCTATGGCTAGTGAAAGTTGTTGTTGTATGGTTTCTATGGAAATGGGCTGTGCTTGCGATTGAATGTAGTCATGTATATGTTGTTTCACTTTGTCTATGTCAGTCTTTGTTAGGTTTGACTTTTTCTCTATAGGAGGTGTACTGGAGGTAGGTTGCGTATGTTGTAAGTCTATGTTAAACGTAATAGCCAAGTGGTCGGATCCAAGTTCGTTGGTTAAGTTTATGTTGTTGATGGTGTGTGTTAAGTTTCTTGTGTGCAGTAGAACGTCTGGTGTTGAGTCTGGGTTTGCGGGCATCAGAAAAGTTGGTGGGGTATGCTGTTTTATAAAGTTCGAATTTTGTTAAAATCTTTTAAGCTGTTTCGTTTTGTTTTTGTTCAGATTAAAGTCGCCTATAATTATTGCATATTTATAGATGCTTGCTTTGGTCAATATGTTTTGTTCTAAGTTGGAGTGTGGGTGTATGTATGTCAGAAATATGTGTATCAGGTCATTTAGGTAGGGTATTGTAAAATGTATGCAGTCGTTCAGAGGGTGGTTGAGGAGGATTTGCTCTTCCAAGATGTTAGGAGAGCTGCGACCTCGCCCCTGGCATGATTGATGGTAATTCCATGCCTATAGATATACTGCCAATTTCTGTACGTTGGTGTCTGTCCTAGTTTGGTTTTAGTCTCTACAAATATGCAGCAATCTGTGTCGTTTTTTCTATGTAATTGTAAATAAGTGGTTTTTTACTGTTAAGTCCGTTGATGTTGGCGTAAAGTAGTCTCATGTTGAACGGTCTATGTTAGTGATTGTTTGTTTTAGTTGTTCATGGGGTTCTGTCGAGGTGTTTTGGTTAGGTAGGAGCATGTCGAACATCAATACATACATATGGTTACCAAAGAAGACGACCGAGGTGTCAATGTCAAAATCTTCTATAAATTGTTTTCGCATTTTTTTAAGCAAATCTTCTCTGTTAGTGTTGGTAGACTTGTTAATTTGATGTTTGTATTTGTTTAGTATGAGATCGTGAGTTGTTATTGGTGAGTGTATTCTGTTACCTTTAGTTATCGCATCCGACACCTCGGACGTTCTCTTGTTCAGACATTTAATTTTGACGTTGGGGATACTACTGATAGGTGCTCTTGGTCTCTTCGGGCACTTTACGCTCCATGCCGCATGCTCGTCCGAGTTGCAGGCTGCGCACTTGACGGGAAGTGGAGAACTGCAACTAAATGTTGAGTGAGAGCCAAGGCACTTGTTGCATTTAGCTGGTGTTTTGCAGGTTTCGGTCCGATGTTGAAAGGAGTTGCATTTGGTGCATGGAGCAGGAATCGGTGCTGGAGGTTTACTCTCCACAGTCCTGAACACGCGTCCAAGGAAGTGCACTTCGCGGTCGCTCATCAGCTTCTCATATGTCGCCAGGTCGCCCGTTATCAGCCTCATCAACAATGTGGGACTGTTTCTCGCCCTGGATATGATTCTTTTGCAGAACCTAATTGTTAGACCTGATTTTTCCAAATGTCTTAGGAACATTTTGTCCGTAATTTCATCTGATTGCAAGTTGCACTCTGGTGATGGTCGGCATTGCGTTCGCTGTGAATATTTGCGAATACGTTGGAAATCTTGTTGATGTTGTCTTGCTGTTTGTTGTTTGGTTTTTATATGTTGTATAGCCTGATGATCCAACGCTATTCGTTTGGCCTCAGGTGTTGGCGTTGTGGGGGTTGGCTGGGTCGCCTTCGGTTTTCTACCCCGTTTTTTTGATTGTGGCTTTTTGAACCCACCATCCTGGGAGGCATCATCCGATTCGGATTCTTGCGAACTCCCAGGGTTCATCCTTTCGTTTGAATTAGACCCGTATATTCTCGCTGAACGATAAATGCGGTTGGATTCTTCAAATTCTTTGCCGTAGTGTAAACGACCTTGCTTTAAATATGCTAACACTGGGCACGTCTTATCACCACGAAGGGTATAAAATACACTAGTACTTCGCTAGGGAATAAAGTACATTTCGATAATTTACAACAATTGAGGATCGATTTCAGAAAAAAAAAACTATATTATAATACAATTTTTATCATTGGCAAGATCGTAATTATTTATATTTTACAACTTAAAATATTGATTAATTGGGGTAATTTTTAAATGTAGAATTAAATCAAATCAAAATATGCTTTATTGCCACAGGAAAATTTACAAATTTTATGGACAAAGCGTGTAAAACAATATACTACAAAATATAGTACGTCTAAGGGCAATCAACAATGGTAAATAAAAAATAAAAAACAACATAAAACATAACATAAAATAGTCATCAAATCAAACAGACAATTTAAAATTAAGAATAAAAACTATTTTCTTGTCAAAATTAATTACTGGAATATAAACAACATAAAAATAACTTGCGCTCTTCTTACATAAACGTGAATTTTTCCAATATCAATATTTATATTATTCAGTTAAAACGGTTACTTTAATTTTTTTGGTAAATTTACGAGAAACTAAAAATCGTATATTAACCTCGGCCAGGATGTTATTTTATTGTTTCGGATGTTTATAACCCTAGCACTACGCGCTCTTGCCGATAAACTACCTCAACAATAAAATAACATTTCCTGGTTAATAATGTACTATTATAACAATTATGAAATTTACCTCAATATTAATTTAGAAGTTACCAAAGCGAAGTGTTTCATTCTATACGTGGTTATCGCAAGCATTACTAACGAACTAATTCTATTCGACTTTTTTGGTTTGTATTAGAAAATGATATTTTGGGAACAGCTGCATGCTCCCCTTGCAAGAGTCTCGCGCCTCCCTAGGGGGCGCCCCACAGGTTGGAAACCACTGACTTAAACGTTCGATAAGAAAAATTACGATCTTTACTTCAAATTAGGAACATTTTTGATATAAAAAAATTCTCATCCACAATTTTTTGATGAAAAGTCAAAGCGGCAATAATGTTTTTGGTCATTATCAGGTAGTTACAGGTAGATGGTTTGGTCAAGAATGACAAGCATTTGTCAAATTGTGACTAAGTTTGAAGCTTTTTTCACAAAATGTACACCAGTATCGAATATGCGCATATGCTATTAGTTATGGAGGAATATCACAGTAACATAGCAGAAGCTGTAAGAATTTACGCCAGTAAAAGGCTAGAGACACTGGAAGATTGTGGACGACAATAGGTATTCGGGTTCCAGACACAGTTTTGAAGAGAGCCTTCCGGGGGTACTCAGAACATTGCACAACAACTGACACTTTCCCAGGCATAGGATAATTACCGAGGAAGGGGGGCTAAATTCCTACCACGTATTTAAGATACACACAAGCTGCTCGAGAAGAGTGCACAATAAGGTGCCACACAGGCACTAACTTGTTTGGAGTTAAAAACAGAAATTGATGTTTATTTGTAAACACATCAATCGAGGTTATGATGACAATAACTTATTTTTCAATTTCTCGTTGGCAATATTGACACTTTGAAAAAATAGATCCCTATATTGAACTAGTCCTGTTGAATTTACCGTTTATTCTAACAAATTTAATTGGCACTTTCTGTATTTTTTTATGGTTACTGGAGTGTTTAATAATTACGAAGCAACAGGTATTTACGTAATGCTAATTAGGCAGATTACCTTGAAAAAGATTGTTGCCATCATTCTGATCTAGTTTTTTGCAAATATCTCAGTTTTTTTTAACAATAATTTTTTTAACTATTTTTCCTGTACTTCCAAAACACCTCCAAAGGAATGACGCCAATTTTGAACCAACCTATATATATATATATATATATATATATATATATATATATATATATATATATATATATATATATATATATATATATATATATATATATATATATATATATATAAACGTTAAAGTGCAGACTGCGCTTCCTCAATACGAGGACGACCAACATTTTCTTTTATTTTTAAACCGACTCGTTAGATGTGCATATTGCCATTAAGTTTTGTTTTCGATTCGATCTGAATTTTTGCTGGTGGTATTTTTTCATGTCTAACTAATTGTTTTTTAACGAAATTTACATAATTTTTTGTCTTTTTTATATCATTCAGTGACTTGTTGCCACCGAGATTTGCATTTCGTGCCAGCAATTGAATGTTCATTTTATTCTCTAAAATGTGTTTTGAGTAATGTCTTTCAAGAATGTTTGTTGGAGACAACACTTTCAATTTCAATACTCAGCGTAATAACATTTTTTGCTGAGAAAACGGCTTTGCCAACGTCAAGTAATGGGACAAACTCTAGTTCAGCAAAACACTTGTTTTTTCAGTTGCGATTGTATTATTTTGGTACAGTTTCTAACGGAATAAAATGTATTTTTTAGTAGGGGTAGAGCAGAACGAGGAATAGAGGCAAAAAATATTATCTTTACTATTAAACTTACGAATGTTCTAAAGTACGTTAATAGACCAATTTTTTTATTTGCTTCGTGTACGTCATAGTAATTTATGCGTATCATTTTTTAGCGTTCTTTTGCTTTATTCCATTCAGCGTTCGCTTCCTTCTCTAGATTATCGTGTTTACGATCTGCAAATGCTTTTTTGCGCGTTTTAAAAAAACGGTGATATAGATCATTTATGAGTATTGCTTGCATTTTTCCATCTGACACTTGAACTAAAGCACAACCGACGAGCACGAATGAATGCCCGCAGACTAAAACGCCAAAGAAAGAAAGAGACCTGTACACTTGAGATTAAAGATAAAATTTAAAAACATTGAAATTAAAGCACATGTGGTGGCATATGTATTCTCTCACCGACACTCGTAATACAAAAAAAAACAGCGCCATCATACGGATGTTTACGTAGAAGGGGGGTGCTGTACGCGCAGCATTTTCAAATTGAAAAAAGCGTTGTAAACATTTACCCATCACCAGTTTTATATTTTCATATAATATATAAAAATCAATTTAAAATAACACTACGTAAGACTCTAATTCGCACCTCACCCACCCCCATGTAAGAAATCGTAAGAAATTCTTACCCCCCACCCATTCCAAAACGTCTTTTATGGACGTAATTTATGGACAGCCCCTAACAGTTCCATAAACATATTACATTTAATGGATTCATTCTGTATAACTTTTTATAATATTTGGTTTGAAGTCATTACACAACAACAGCAGGTTTAGTGGTTGAATACTCAACATGACTACGACGAAAAACGTGCGACGGTATTTAAAGTTATCTTTATCTTGTGAGTTAGAAATAGTTTTTTTAGTTAGAAACAATTGAATAGCATTTTCTCCTTTTTATATTTTTCAGCAAGAGTGACTGTAATGTTTTAAATAACAACTGCTGCTTATCATGATACTTTTAATTGCAGATGAACTATAATCGGTCCGTTGAACCTTCGAATTTCAACTAGAACAACCGTCTAGGTTTGAAATCGGTGTGCTAAAGGTTTTGAACGCAAACTCTAAAGTCGTAGATTTTCTATGCTTGGTCGTGACGTCGGCAGTCCACAGTAATGACTGCGGTAAGCAAGTAGATCGCTTACCGCAGTATTGTCGTTACTGTTCGTGTGTTTCATTCAATCCCTTTAAGTATATGTTGAGGGCGCCAAACACTTGGGCCAATGACAGAACTTTCGGAAAATCGGAAAAAAGATGCGGTGTATTTGTGAATATATTTGAAAGATATACACGCTTGGATTTTAGAAGAATATGATTTTTGGTATCATTATAACACGCATAAGAAAAAACCAATAAAATTATCGAAACCCTTGTTTTTAGTGGAAAAGATCGAAACTTAAACATTGTAGAGTTGCTATGCGCAAATTGCATTCGATGGTTTCACGAGTCATGTATTGGCTACCAATTAGGCAAGTTGGTCCCGTTTCTGTCGAACTACGTATTCCTTTGCAAAAGTTGCTCCCAAACTGGCTTAGAGTCGTTTAGAAAGAGCCAAGCTCGTAAGTAACCACAATGTTGAACACTTATTTTACAATTAATTATATTAATCTGGAGTGTATATACTGAAACATATTTTTGACTCGTTTGGTCGGTTTCATATAATTTATAGTGGTATGTTTGTGTAGAGATTACTCAGATGTGTGTTACCGCTATCGCCAACCTGCAGCAAGCTAGTGCTAAAGAGGGTACCAATAAATTTTTATTTAATAAAGAAAAAGAAATTATTCCTTACATCGAATATCACTGGGAAGCTATCACTACAACTTCAAGGTAAGTTTCTCTATAATTTATGCGTGTAATGTCTTACTTTTTTTGTTGCTTTATAGGCGTGTTACTCAATCATGGCATTCTACAGTGACAAAAACACTTATAAAAGATATTCACGTTCTGTTTGTGTTTGAAGACAGAGGCGATGGTCAAATGTATGGCCTGATGAATACTGAGCTTACGCATATTCAGCCAAATTATGAGGCGATGATCAAAGGAGGAACTTTAAGGGTCACCGAAATGGGTATTCAACATGGTAAGCAGATGCTTGAATTTGATAAACTTTAATTATAGTGACATTTAATTGAAAGACCTATTTTGATATTTATGCATGTTTCTCTTACTTAGTTAAAGCTTATAGTTTTTGAAATATTTCATGTTTTGTAAAAGTAAGAACAGTTTTATTTAATTTATAGAGTTGGAACCTTCGACACTCATGATAAATCACTAACGTTTTACCACTTTGTCGAAACCTTATATTGACACAATTTTTTTTAGTTTACATTCTAAATTCTGAATTAGGGCATATTATTTAAAATAAAATTGCAAATAAAATTAGACAACTACTTCTTTCAATTCACTACTTCTACTTCGCACACTCTTCACATGTTTTCTGGCGTGGTTGGAGATGGATGACTACTCCTTTTACATTACATTTCATTAAAACATTGGGAGGAGTACAAGCTGGTTGGTTTTTTCAATCGAGTGCTGTTGAAAACGAATATTAAAAAAAAATATTGACCCGTGATTTGTGCTGGCGCTCCATCCTTTTGTAATCACATGACTGCTCTAATCTGTAACAGAATACCTTCTTATCATTTTGGATGTTGTTTGATTAAAAAATCCAAAAATATGTGTCCACCATTCAAATGGCCAATTAAATGTCACTTCATAATCCGCCCCGTACGGATCTAAATTGGTGCGGATTTGATAAGAAATATTGATTTTTCATTCTCTCAAATCTTCATCACAAATAATAGAGAAAATACTGAGCCACGGTTTCACCATTTTTTTTGAGGTACTGCGAGTTACCGATTTACTTGAAACCAAAATGAAGTTATTTCTTGTGAAACTGCATCTTTTTGTCAACATTTGCTTTTATAATCATCGTTTTACGAGGGGGGATCAAAAATGAACCGAACTTTTGTTTTAGAACATTTATTGCTACAGTAAATAAAATTTTGAGTACACCTTATTTTTCTACATAATCTCCTCTTTTATTCAAACATTTTTCCCACCGAATCAGAAGTTTTTTAATTCCGTCATTTAAGAGTGAATCATGTCTCGTCTGTAACCAATTGCGCACCAACGTTTCTACACCTTCAGTGGCCCAAACATATGATAGTAACACGGCGACAGATCGGGACTTTAGGGCGGATGTTCCAGTGTTTGCCAATTAATTTTGTTCAATTTTTCTTGGGTTAATGCAACTGTGTGTGGCCGAGCGTAGTCATGGAGCAGAATCGCACTTCGAATAGGCATGTCTCGCCTCTTTCGTCGATAGGCCAGTTTCACTTTATCAAGCAGTTGGCAGTAGTACACAGCATTAATTGTACGCTATTCATGGAGAAGATCAACGAGCAATATGCCTCTGCAATCCCAAAAAATCGTTGCAAGAACTTTCCCAGCAGAAAGACGGGTCTTGGCTTTCCGCGGTGCTGCTTCTCCAGGTTTTCGCCACTCCATGCTTGCCTGCTTAGACTTCGGGGTGTAATTATGCACCCACGTCTCATCACAGGTGACAATGTGCTTCAAGAAATCATCCCCCTCTGTTCGATATCGTGCCAAAAGTCTTTCACAGACGGCAAGACGGTTTGCTTTCTGATCTTCCGTCAAGAGACCAAGCACCCATCTTGCCGAGACTTTTCGGTAATCCAAATCATCAGAAATGATTGATGGGGCACTCCTATACGATATTTAGACGTGTGCAGCAATATCCCGTACTGTTAGGCGGCGGTCTCCTTCAATCGCCTCACGCATCGCAAGAATATCCGTCGTACTGGTGCTTGTCCGCGGTCGACGTGCATGCATGGGTCTCATTTTGTACTGACTCGGCCATCGCAAAATTGTTTGTGCCAGTCATAGACTTGGGTCCTTGAAAGCGTTTTTTCAGCGAACTGTGCGGTTAGTCGACACAAAATTTCCCCAGATTTTACACCCTCCCACGACAAAAATTTAATAATAATGCGTTGCTCAACAGACGTGTGCACCTCTTGCTCAGGCATGATGCTACTAACAGCCAATCTGCTCAGGCGAGTCGAACCGATTTGCTCCTCCCCACTTTACATCCCACCCAACGTTACTCACTTCACCTAGGGAGCGTTAAAAAGAAAAGTCCGGTTAATATTTGATTCGCCCTCGTATTTCAAAAAATCAACAAAATTATAGCATATTTGCTAATTGCTCTGAATTTTCATAATTTTGTTTGTTTATAAAGCTAAAACATAAAGTTTTCAACATAAGTTACTACATTGCCTAGCGGCTTTAACAGCTTCAAGTCTGCGTGTGGGTATTTGGTCGGGCATTTTAATACATTAGAAGAAAATTCTGATCGTGTAGTTGGACACAACGTTGAACGTACTGCCGTAAGATATCACCCATTTAAATTTGCACTATTATTTGATTGCCAAATGGGAAAAATTTGAAGAGGTTTGAGTCTATGGATCGATGTTTCACCCCCCACCATGACGGAGCCACCATTTTTATATCTTAAATTTACCAAATTTTTAAAATAATATAAAAATGTAATAAAATGTCGAGAAATCGAACTAGACAAGGACAAATCATTCTGGTAAAAAATAGGAAAATAGAAGGCAAATATAGGGTAAATAAGACGTTGGTTAGAGTCCACTATGATTTATTTACAAACAACACGTTTCAGTTTTTTTAAAACAACTATCATCAGGTAGCAAAAGACCTGAAAATACATAAGTTTTGAAAATACATATACATATACATATAATCAATATAACTTAACTTACATTTGAAAGAGAAATTGCTATAATTTTCAGTTTTTTTTGTAACCTTTAACATTTTGTCTCAATACTGTAAATTTGCTGCCCAACTGGTTTCGGTTTCTTCTTGAATTGTCGGATATTATTCGCATCACTTGTCGTTTTTGTTCTGTTCTTGTTTTGGCCCTCTCACTCAACCCCAGGCAAACCCCTTATGTATTTTCAGGATTTTTGTTACCTCATTATAGTTATGTTTTAAAATACCCGAGACGCGTCGTTCGTAAATAAATCATAGTGGACTCTAACCGACGTCTTATTTACCCAATATGTACTTAAGTCACTACTTCAGATTTAAACTAAAAATATATATAAAAGGCAAATACTACAAACAGGTATACTGGATGAAAACGGAAAAAAACTTCACACGGACTGCGAAAAAGCTGATGCGTTTGCTGAACGCTTTAAGAAGGCCTTTAAATCGTCGACAAACCGCAATTTTGACAAAGAGAACTATAATTCTGTAAAAATCTGGTACAACAATTACTTCAACAATCCATCTGACAACACACACACACAACATAATGCTTACATTAAGAACTCCGCTTCAGGAACAGATAACATCAAAAGTAAAGCACTCAGAAACCTATTCTTAGAAAATCATAAACTTATACTAGTCAACTAAACAACAAAATATCGGACTACAGACTGCACAACACACAAATGCAAAACTACAGATCCATTACATTACTCCTAATACTAATTTTGCTGTCAGCTCCAAGGCATACTTTCTTTGTACGTTTCTATTTTCTCCTCCCCCATTAAATAGTTCAGCTGTCCGCCAGACTTTTTGATTATTCTCAAAAATAGCTCGACCATTTCTATTTTCTCTTGAAGTGTATAAACCATTTTTATTGTTTTTGTTCAGCAATCACTAACCGGACTTGAATAACTCAAATAAACGTGACTTATTTTGTAAACATGCAATAAGACACTCTTTAAAAGAGGGGATTTTCATTTGAAAAAAATGATCTTGGGCGGTTTAATAAATTTCTTTTTCAAACTTATTTTTCTTAACATTGTATTAATAATTAACAAAATGATATCGAAATTCTATTAAAGTAAGCCCTTTTCAACAAGGAATGCGACTCAAAGTACGTAACATATTTCCATTATACGAAAAAAATGTTATTATTCGGGTGCATGCAACTGTAATTTTTTGCATTAAATTTCAAATATACATATCAAAAACGGTTAGGTATAGGATATTATGCACAAAATATATTAAGAATTTGGAGTAGAATTCAAAAATGTAATAATATATACGGTGTTCCATGTAAAATAAGCAAGGTGATACCTATTTCCGGTATAACCGGAAGTGTGGCTATCTTGAAATTATTGTAGTTCGCTTAACCTTCGTATACGCCCCTTTCATCCCCCTTAACTTCCGTTTACTGTCCAATTTTCAAATTATTGTTTCAATTAATTATTGTTTTCCAAATATCGATTGAGGTGCTTCCCGGTGATACACCGGTGTTTTGAGAGTCCAGGAGAAATAGTTTTAAAAAATGAATTCTTATTAAAAACAGATATTTGCAAAAAACAAGGTCAGACGGACGGCAACAATGTTTTTATATCTGCCTCACTAACATTACGTAAATAAGTGATATTTTTCTTGATTGATGCACTAATAATTGAAGGATGGTTTTCTTTCTTGGGGATTCGGCCTGGGCAGTGGTGAAAAAAGAAAATCTTTTTTTAGCTTCCAAGCTTTCGGCGATTTAATACCGCCTTCTTCAAGGTGCTAATAGTTCCTCATGAGAAGTTTGGGAACCCTCCAGAATCCTTATAATATAATATATATAATAAAAAATCTTATTTTCATGGCTTTAATCATATTACAAGGGTGGAAAAATTTTACAATTTTTCACCAGAGTCACATCGCTGGGTTATAAGTTGCCATGGATTAAAATTATTTCACAATTACATTTTTTGGAAAGACAAAGGGACGAACTACAATAACTGTACACTCAGTGATACTGTACTCAGGCCCTGTACATCGAAATGCATCAAAACTTTTTTTTACCACTGTCCAGACCGAATCCCTAGGAATGACGCCAATTTTGAATCACCCTGTATATGCAGGTAAATTACTAAAATAAAGTACATGTGGCAATGCGGCTGGGGTATCATCTGGACTTCTGTAGCATGTGCAGAAAGACGTTTGCACCGTAGAGATAAATGGAAATATACAGGGTTGCTCATTAGTGCGTCAAAGTGCGATATCTCAGTAAAAATGAACTTTAGAGAAAATACTTCCTACAGACCAGCTACAGACAAAATGGACAAACAACCCCTACAACTGGACCATACTGAAACCCCTTTGCCTTACAAGACCAACCAGACAATCCCGCTTCCGTTTCCCTACATTAACGCTACTCGAACACTTACAAACGCAACTGACTAGTGGACAATAAAATAATTTCCTCTTGCCACTGAAATTTTATTTAATAATATCGTTAACCTAGAATAAGAGAATTTTCATATTTGTATTTTATTTAGATTAAGACTACATGTATTAAACAAGGGCAGAAAGACCGATAGGTCGATAGCCTTTTTTAGAAATAAAGATGTTTACTACTACTACTACTTCCTACAAAGTTTTTGATGTTCAAAAGGTGCACATTTTAAAATTACTTTTCAATATACGGGGTGCGTCATAAACGTGCCCAGTGAGCAAATTTTTAACTCAAATAGGGAATACTTCCGCAATTGTTTGCAAAACTTGTGCCTATTTGCGGCTACTGTTCCGAAACAAGAATCTCTCCATGACCCGCGTGGGACGGAAGTGAAGCACCGTGGCACGGCACAATTTAGGATAAAATTAGGAATTGTGATTTCAGTTGTGTCTTTATATAATGGTTCAAGTCAGACATATTTCCTACTCACTTCCGCATATATATTCGACATAAATCCTACTTTATTAATGCATCGCACGAATCTCGGTCGTTATTGTATTTTGATGGTTAGAGAATATATGTTCTTTAAAATTACGCAAGTATAATAATTAATACTTGTTTGCATCTTGACCAAACTCGATTTCCATTGCGGCGAATGCTTTTCCGTGCAGTTTTTCTTTGTACTCATAATATCCTAAGGGGCCTCAAAAATATATTGTGCGTGAATAATATTTTTTAAAGAAAAATAACATATAAAAAAAAACAAATATGCCAAATATTAATTTAAACATGGCATAATGTTTTAGTGGGTCGTAGTTGATATACCCCTTTAATCATGCCTTATGTGTATTATAACGCAACAAGGAAACACAAATTCTTATTTGCGCCATGCAATTCCTACACTGCGTTAATATTCAACACCGGGTTTCGGCTCACATGAGCAAGTTGGTTTGAGGTTATGTTAATCATAACAAACCTCTGTCTTCATCTTGGAAAACAAACGTTTAATGGATTTATTGCTTTGTGTTTGTTGTTTATATTTAAACTACATTGATTCAGATTGCCTAAACATATTATTCTGTTTCTTCTCGCTCAAATTTTGCGACTTTGGTTTCAACACTCGAGGAAAAGCGGTTAATGTTTGTCGTGCTCCCCCAAAACTGAACAATAAGTGCAAACCAAAAGTACACATTGTCTGACCAATACATCTATTGCGATGGGAAGTAGAAAAATACTATTAGCTGTGTAAATTTCAACTAATTTAGGCAAAACGACCCTTGTTACACACAGATTCCATTGCGGCATCTCTGAAACATACTGAGAGTAATTCATTCTTTTCGAAATACGCAAATAAATATTGTGGTCGAAAGAAAACAGTGCCTAACTTGTTGCACACACCGTTTCCCATTTGTGTCATAGGTTAACATAGTTGATGCTAAGGAATCACTTTTAACACAAATCCTAAACCTCGTGGCCGATTACTTGGATTCAGGCAACAATGTTTTGGGTGCCAATTTAAGGCCTACAATGTGTGAAAGTACACATTGTGTATTATAAGTAAATATTTTGTGTAAAATTTGACACAAAATAAGGGAATCGTGACTTCACAGCGACGTCAGCTTTGTAACATTTCCTTTTTAGGAATAAAATGCTTACTGGGTGTGGTAGTTACCAATTATGGTTTTTTAAATGAAACCTCCCTTTTTTTGAGATTTTCGGATTTATCGTCTAATTTGAATGTAAGTTTATTTCAAACGTTTTACCTGAAAAATTTACGGTTTTCGAGTTATTCGAAGAAATCTGAAAATTTTGACAGCTGCTGGGTTCCACAGAAATTGGCGCTGTACCCTAATTGCTACGTATTTCGAAATCGGTCTTGTGGACCTCCAAGAGGACTAAACAAGATAGGTGCTTACGTATGTTAATTTCCGAAAAGTTTCCAATAAACCGCACAATGAGCATCCAAAATTGCATGTTTGTTAATCTCAATAACTTGATTATTTCAAATGAAGCTCCCCAATTTTTTTTTTAATTTTTCGATTTACCGTCAAATTTTAAAGCTAGTTTATGTAAGGTGTAAAACTTACCGTTTCTAAGTTATTCGGCAAAATTTAGAAAATAGTTTAATTTTTGCTTCAATCAAGACAACTGGGCACATGTCGACCATCAAAAAATGTATTAAATAAAAAACTTTATATTATAAATGTATTATTAAATATAAATAATTAAGTAAAACATTATTTTTAAACAAATGCAGTGTTTATTAAAGGTTCTCAAACTGTCCCCCATTTTGATCCGAACACAACTGCAGTCTTGCCAGAAAAGACCTATTTACTTCTCGTAACATCTCAATGCTTGTACAATTTCTAAACGCATGTACTATTCGTTGTCTCATATCTTCTGCAGTAGTCGGAGCAGTTTGATATACAATGTTTTTTATGTGACCCCATAGAAAACATCCAATTTTGTTAAGTCTGGAGATCTAGGTGGTCAAGAATCGGGACCGCCACGCCCTTTCCATCTTACTTCAAATTCTCGATTTAAATAGTGTCTGACATTTAACGCAAAGTGTGCAGGAGTACCGTCATGCTGTAGCCACATATTTTGCCTTAAATGGACAGGAATGTTTTGCAAAAGTTCGGGCAAATCATTTTACAAAAAATACAAATATGCGTTACCATTCAAGTGTCTGTGAAAGAAATGTGGCTATATATATGTGGCTATGTAGAAATGCAACTATAAAGTTACCCATAAAAACACCCCAAACATTTACAGTCCACTGTCGCTGAGTATTAACTGACCTCACTAATTTTGGGTTTTCTGTTGCATAATGGTGAAGATTATGACGGTTTGGGCTACCACTCTGAGTCAAAGTTGATTCGTCAGAGAATAATACATTTTGGAAAAAGTTACGTATAACTCGTTCCATTTCCAAGCCCCATTGGAAAATTGTTCTCCTAACCTCCAAATCAGGACCCAACAGTTCTTGGTGGAAGGATATACTGTAATCATGATACCTGTTCCTCTTTAAAATTTTGCTAACGGTAGATCGGGGTATATCAGTTGCCTTGGATATTGTCGCAGAACTGGTAGAAGAACCCAAATTGCAGACAACAAAACATTCAATTGATCGTCGTCGCTTGTCCTGTTAGCGCTTTCACATTTTTTATAATTGGACATTGCCTGTTCTAATAAATATTTCCTTATGTTATTCTAGGCTTCTGACCGAGGGTTGTCTCCTATCGGGATATTTTTGCGCATACTTCCTTTGCGTTAGCAAACAATTTTGATCAGCAGATCCCATAACGAAGATCATGTCAACTAGTTCCGTTCTTATGAGTTAAGACTGAAATATGCAAAACGAGTAGGTAACTACTCTCCAAGTGGACAATAATGATCAACTTTGACAATTGTGTAAGAACATTTATAAAATATGTTTTAGGAATTAATTAAAAATAAGATCAACAGATTTGACAGATCGGCATACATATTACAATACACAGACGACACGGCACTTATTGTACATGACAAAACTACTGAGAGAGCAGCGCAAAGACTCCAAACACTAACAAACAACACAATGACATGGTTTTATAAATGGAGACTAACACCAAACGCGTCAAAAAACCAACTTCTGCTCACAAACCACAGACTCAACGCTGACTCCCCTACAATAACTGCAGACGGTCTAACAACAAACTAACCCAAACGACACAACCAAAAAACGACGTAAAATACCTTGGAATCACAATCGACCACAAACTTAAATTCACTAAACACATACGAAACATCAGGGCAGAAACAATAAAGAGAACAAAACACTTCCGATCACTAACCTACAAAGACAGAGGAATTAGCACAAAACCGCCACCAAAATATATAAAGCTATTTGTAGACCCTTGCTAGGCTTTGGACATATACTCATGACCGACGGAACAGAAAGGACAAAACGTTATACACAAACAACAGAACAAATTGCGCTAAGACTAATAACACGAATAAGACACCACCAAAACCCACTACACAACCCCCCCACCCAACTACTATACGAACGCACAAACATGACAAAGATCTCGGAAAGACTCATACAGCTACAGACAAAATGGACAAACAACCCCTACAACTGGACCATACTGAATCCCCTTTGTCTTACAAGACCAACCAGACAATCCCGCTCCCGTTTCCCTACATTAACACTACTCGAACACTTACAAACGCAACGGACTAGTGGACAATAAAATAATTTCTTCTTGCCACTGAAATCTTATTTATTTAATAGTATTGTTAACCTAGAATAAGAGAATTTTCATATTTGTTTTTTATTTAGATAAAGACTGCATGTATTAAACAAGGGCAGAAAGACCGATAGGTCGATAGCCTTTTTTAGAAATAAAGATGTTTACTACTACTACTAAGATCAACAGTGTGAAATTTATATTTTCTGGGCTCACATACTTCAATAGAAACAAACACACGTTTGTTTCTTGTTTCCATGTCAACATGTACCCGGTTAACTTGATCAAAATAAAAATAAAATAATTTTCTAAATTTTTCCGAATGGCTAAACGGTGCTTTTTAGGACTAGGACACCTTACATAAACTAGCTCTAAAATTAGACGTTAAATTCGAAAATTGAAAAGAAATTAGGGGGTTCTATTTGAAATAAGCAACTTTTTGAGGTTTAAAAACGTGCAAGTTTAGAGGCTAATTGAGCGGTGTACGGACATCTTTTTATGAATTAACACAAATCTGCACGTAGATTATTAGATTCTTTTAGAATCACAGAATACTGTTTTTTAAATTCGCAGCGGGTAGGGTACATCATCGATTTATGTGGAATAGCTGTCAAAATTTTCATATTTTTCCGAATAATTCGAAAACCGTAAGTTTTTCAGATAAAATTTTCGAAATAAATTAACATTATAATTTGACGCTAAATACGAAAAGCTCAAAAAAAGAGGAGTTCCATTTAAAAAACCATAGTTGGTTACTACCACACGTTTATAACGCACCCCGTATACTGGAAAATAATTTTAAAATCAGCATTTCAGAAACAACAAACAGACATTTTTCTCTAAATTTCATCTTTACTGAGATATCGGATTGACGCACTAATGAGCAACCCTGTATATCTACATCGTTTTGATTTCCTGAAATTTCGAGCCCAACACGCAATATAGTAGTATTACAGGGTGAGTTTTTAAAGTGTTGCAAGGTTACATCTCAGAAACGGTTTCAAATATATTTACAAAATTTTGGGAAAGTAAGAAATAGGTGGGGGACCCATTTTAACATATGTTTTATTATTCTACTCAAGCGCCCTCTATGAGAGGTAAAGGCAACATAAAATTTTTAAATGGAATGATATATTTTTATTGTGAAATTTAAATCAACATAAGAAACTATGTATGTGCACAATTTTTATCTCATTTGCTCACTTAGTTTCAGAATTATGATGCGCAACATAAATTTAAAAAAATCAATTTATAGTCAGGACAGACTAATAATAATCAACTATGTTTCAGGAGATGTTCAAAATGCCTGCCTTCAACTTCCAAACACTTTGATGCTCTTTTTTTTAAAGAATTTTGTACTCGCGCTAACATTTCAGGTGTCACTAACAAGCAGGCAGAGCGAATTCTCTCCTTCATATTATCTGAGGTGGTGGGTGCATTGGCCATCGCTTAATCTTTTATTTTAATTGAAAAGAAATTCCTGGGTTCCAGTCAATTTTATTGTTTAGTAGTAGTAGTAAACATCTTTATTTCTAAAAAAGGCTATCGACCTATCGGTCTTTCTGCCCTTGTTTAATACATGCAGTCTTAATCTAAATAAAAAACAAATATGAAAATTCTCCTATTCTAGGTTAACAATAGTAGTAGTAAACATCTTTATTTCTAAAAAAGGCTATCGACCTATCGGTGTTTCTGCCCTTGTTTAATACATGCAGTCTTAATCTAAATAAAAAACAAATATGAAAATTCTCCCATTCTAGGTTAACAATACTATTAAATAAATAAGATTTCAGTGGCAAGAAGAAATTATTTTATTGTCCACTAGTCCGTTGCGTTTGTAAGTGTTCGAGTAGCGTTAATGTAGGGAAACGGAAGCGGGATTGTCTGGTTGGTCTTGTAAGACAAAGGGGATTCAGTATGGTCCAGTTGTAGGGGTTGTTTGTCCATTTTGTCTGTAGCTGTATGAGTGTTTCCGAGATCTTTGTCATGTTTGTGCGTTCGTATAGTAGTTGGGTGGGGGGGTTGTGTAGTGGGTTTTGGGGGTGTCTTATTCGTGTTATTAGTCTTAGTGCAATTTGTTCTGTTTGTGTATAACGTTTTGTCCTTTCTGTTCCGTTGGTCATGAGTACATGTCCAAAGTCTAGCAAGGGTCTACAAATAGCTTTATATATTTTGGTGGCGGTGTTTGTGCTAATTCCTCTGTCTTTGTAGGTTAGTGATCGGAAGTGTTTTGTTCTCTTTATTGTTTCTGCCCTGATGTTTCGTATGTGTTTATTGTTTATTATTTAAAATGTTACAAATACGTTTCGGTGTCTTTCTCCGCCATCATCAGTTTGTCTAAAATATACATTCACAGTCGTCATTAATTTAAAAACAAGAGCTCTGTTAAAATATACACACTAAAATACAAATTACAAACATATTAAAAAGCATATTAAAATTTGTTTGAATATCTTGGGATCACAATAAAATTTTATAAAACCCCACAAAAAAAATGAAGCAGCGTCAGATCTGTTCTGAATCAGAATCCATCTGTTTGAAAATATTTCATCTAAATGAATACGGGCCTCCACGGCATAATGGGGTGGAGCCCCGTCTTGTTGAAACCACACATTCATGTTCTAGTTCAATAACTGGGTTAAACTGTTTCTTAAAAAGTTGGTGTTCTAATTTCCATTTAAATATCCTTCAAAAAACTGGGGACCAATAATTCTATCCCCAATTATACCACATCAAACATTACGCGACCAGGGATGTTGGTTTGGTACAGTTCTGATCCAGTAAGGATTTTCCGCCGCCCAATGGTGCAAGTTGTCTGTTTACCTTTAAAAAAATATTCTAAAAATTCCTTTCAACATCGTAAATGTTATCTGTAATTTGTCGTTGGAAAATGTGGCTTTATCAGAAAAAACAATGTTTTCCAAAAATCTGTTATAATCCATCATTTGCCCCGTGACCCAATTGCAAAACGTAACGCGGTTTTGAAAGTCTTGTCTGTTACAATGAAACACACAGTTGAAGGGTTAACAAACTACTGACTTCTTTATTCGCAAAGTGTCACTCTACATTGACAATGCCCCACTCACATGGTAGGCAACTTAAACTGAAATATTTGGTAAAATCCAATAGAGTTTTTTAACACCCCCCTTAACAAATATTTGCTTACAAATTTATGACACCAAACCCAAAACACTAACAAATTTATTGTGCTTAAAACTACACAAACTTTTAGTTAGTATATCAGCAGGCATTTCTGCTGTCGGCAAATATTTTAATTTAACTTGATTTGTAGCAACAACCTCTCGAATAAAATGGTACTTAATATCTATGTGCTTAATTTGTTTATGATACATATGATTTGATGACAATTTTTGTGCTCCCAGATTATCCTTAAATACAGTAACATGATTTGCAGTACCTAATACACTACACAACAAGTTTTTTTTAAATAAATAGTCTCCTTGGCTACGTCACATGTGACCATATACTCAGCTCCAAGGTTAGCATCATACCAAAGACCTAATGAGCCTCTCCGCAATACCATTTTGTTCAGGCGTATAACTATTGGTGGTTTGGTGTACAATTCCATTTTGCTTTAAGTAATTTTCAAACTGCAATGCACAGTACTCTCCTCCATTGTCTGAACGTAAATACTTAATTGGTAAATTGTAATGCTTTTCTACCATTGATTTATACATTTTGAAATTGTTGAATACTTCATCTTTACTTTTAAGAAAATAAATGAAGCTCATTCAGTTATAATCGTCTTTAAAAGTCAGAAAATACTTGGAATCACCAATCGAACATTTCTGCATAGGTCCACAAAGATCAGTGTTTATGACCACTAGCAAAGACGAAGCTCTCTTTCCAACATGCTTGAAGGGTAATTTTGTTTGCTTATCTTCGCAACATGTTATACATTTTTTCAAACCAAACTTCGTTGCATCTCTATAGGACATACCTTCAACCGTTCCATTCGCCATTTTATGGAGATATGCGGAATTTAAATGGCCTAGTCTCCTGTGCCACGTCTGAACCGTTGCTAAAACTGCGACAGGTGCTGCCAGTATCAAATTCTCTGCAGGTGTATTCAATTTGTGCAGACCATCTTGCAGATCAGCCGCTGCAATCAATTCATTTTGTGCAGAGTATGCTTTACAAATATTGCTCTCAAATCTGACTGTATTACCACTTTTAATGATATGGCTAACCGACAATAAGTTGGTTGTTAGTCCTGGAGCACACATAATGTTCTTAACGGTAACATCTAAACACTGAGAATCTACTAATGTTTTCAATTCTACATCGCCTATATATTTAATATGGAGCTTTTGTTTCTTAGCTACCATAATCTCGGGTAAATCGGGATTAGCTGTTTATTACCTAATATTCGCTTGCGGTAAAGTGACAACTGGCTCCCGAATCGATGTACCAATCTTTTCGGCTAAAGTTACCGCTGGAAAACAACATTAAATAAGTGTTTATTCTTTTGTTGCATACATGTGTGTCTATCGTCATTGAGTTGCTTTAATTTCAGACACTGACTTCGAAAGTGGCCTTTTTCTTTGCAATGCCAGCAGTTTATGTTTTTTTCAGAACTTACCATCTTTACATTCTTATTTCTCTCTGATTTGTCAACATTTCTCCTGTCAGACTTCCAGAAATGTCTATGTGGTGCCCTTTTGGTTGCTTTGTTTGATCTATTGACTGCAAACGCCATACCGTTACTGTTAACTTCACTCTCCATATCAAGCAATCTCATCTTGATAGAATCCGTGGTTATTTTCTGGCCGCTGTTGTCCTGCGCCATTACCATAGGTTGATATTTTTCGGTTAAACCTGCTAGCATAATGGATGCCAAAAGTTCATCTCCAATGTGCAAGCCCGTGCCGCTAAGTTTTTGTCCAATGTCCACGATTTTATTCACATGCATTGTCATTGAGTCCGATTCATTTAATCGAGTCGACATTAAACTTCTTAATAAACCGATTTTTCGCGTTTGTCCCGAATCGTAAAATAGCCTTTTCAGTTTCTTCCACAATTCCACGGTCGTTGTTGTTTCTTTAATGTGCACATATAACGATGAGTCAATTGTTAGAATTATTTTTGCTTTTGCTTTCGCATCGGGGTTTTCGAAATTCTTTCTTTCTTTCCTCTAACACTAGAAAATTTTCGATCGCAAAAGACCATTCTGCGAAGTTCTCGCGGCCTTTTAACTTCGGCACATTTACTATAAAATTCAATTTGTATATTCTTTTCCTGACTGTACTTTAATTCATTCCAATGTATTCCTGGGTTTCAGTCAATTTTATTGTTTATTATTTAAAATGTTACAAATACGTTTCGGTGTCTTTATCCACCATCATCAGTTTGTATGTTTGGATGTTTATTTCTTTACATTTGGTTGGATATTTGGTGGAATATCCAACCAAATAATACCAAATATATATATATATATATATATATATATATATATATATATATATATATATATATATATAAGAGATACTGAGAGCTATCGACTGGATTAGCCATACAGGGTAATACCAAGAAAGGTCAATATATATAATTTGTTCAAGTATTTACACAGTTACGATCAGTTTAGTCTTAAGTTATTTGGTTGTAGTTAGGGGTTTGTGCGATAAAGTGGTCATAAGATAATTAAATATGGTAAGGTGTTTCATATAATATAATAAGGACCTGGTTTCGTATGTTGTATGATATTATTATTTTTATACAGCTGCTATTTTTATTATGACACTAGTTTCTTTGCAACATTATAAGAGAAACGATGCATCAATATCCGAGGATGATCTGCTACAGCCCAAATTTCTCTAATTTGCTGGATTTTGAGAGGGCACTTAGCAACATAACGAAGTCAGGTGTTTAATAATGAAGACCAGTCTCAAACGATTTCTTGATCTACTTCAATCACAATGAAATGTTATGCTTTTAATCGTGACGTTCTCAAAAGAGAATACCATTCAACAGGAGTTTGCATCTTTACCTTCAAATTAACAATCCCAAATTTTTTATCACATTCCATATACGAGTGTCCTCGTATTAGAAAGGTTATCTTGACCGAATCCAATCTTTTTCGGTGATAAACTAAATAGTGAATAACTTGAACACTAAATAGTTCTTATTTTGACCACCTGCTGAATCGCAGAAGATCTCGAAACTCCTAACTCTTTCATCTAAGATATTGTACACAAAGTGATATAAAAAAGATACCACTTCGTTGGATAATTTTTTTGCTACAATTTCTGAATATGTATAAAAAGCAGATTTGCCTGTAGACAACATGTGAATGTTGAAACTGAAGATAGATAATTGGCGTTTATAATAAACATCATTAGTAGTAATGTTTGGTAAGGGAACATTTTTTTGGTAGTCCATAGCAATCGCCTCAAACGTCGAATCCGTTTTTGCTCTTGTTTTAGCATTTCTTTTCAGAGAGTAAAACATTTGTGCCTTTTTTTATTGAGGTCATTTAGGATCGTTAATTTTCGTTTTTCTTACTCAGAAGACAATGTATGATTTACGAGCGCTTTAATTTCTGCAAGAAACTTATCGCAAATGCTGCATGTGTCACTACGGGGATATCCGAATTACACATTAAATTGCTTGATAATAGTACGATAGGTTTCATGCGGAACGGTAACTTCGGGATTAATTTCCTTAAACATACTAAACATTTTTGTAATATTGAGTTCCTCTGGAAAATATTTATTTTTGTACTTTTCCTAGCCGTATTGACTAGTTCGCCCTTTAAACGATTTTATATGAGCTTCAATTCTGTTCAAAATTGGCCCTTATATACCCTGTTCCGAGGTCAATTTTTGGGGATGCCGCGTGCATCTTGAGGAGGCTGTCCAGTAGATTTCAGAATTTTTTGAATGTATTCAATTTTACCCTTAGTAACGCCATGTACTGAAGCCAATGCACAAACTGGAATTTCCACCAATTCATCATTATGCTTCAGTCTCACCCTATATCCATATGAACATTCATGTAGCGAAGCACTGTCCTCATTTTGTCGAGGTGTTCTTGTCATTAGGGATGTCAGGTGACTATTTTGTTCATTACTGTTACCTAGCAAATTAAATCTGCCTAACAGAAGACTTCTTTCTTGTTCAGATATCTGCTGAAAACTGAGATTGTAATTTTAATTTCTTGCAAACGGATGTCATTCTTCCCAAGTACGGCTTTCGCTTCTCAGGTGTTTGAGAAGTCTCATATTTGTAAGTGTTGAACTGTATAAAAATAATAATATCATACAACATACGAAATCAGGTCCTTATTATATTATATGAAACACCTTACCATATTTAATTATCTTATGACCACTTTATCGCACAAACCCCTAACTACAACCAAATAACTTAAGACTAAACTGATCGTAACTGTGTAAATACTTGAACAAATTATATATATTGACCTTTCTTGGGATTACCCTGTATGGCTAATCCAGTCGATAGCTCTCAGTTTTTACCTACAGAAGGCGCGGTAAGCCACAATTCATAAAAAAGTGACATTCCTTGCATTTCCTCTGTACTCTTCATTTGTTAGTTTTTAAATAACACTTTGGGGGTACAACAAAAAGGAGTATATCTAGTAATACACAAAACGGGTTTAGAGTCTTTCTTAAGCACTGCGGGATAACCACAGCCAGTACACGTCCCTACTATAGCTAATGAACTTGATAGTTGGGTTGATTGTCTATTGATCTCATTAATTCCCAAAACTCATCTTTTCATTAATCTTTTGAATCAAAGTTCAAAGTAATTTAAGTTTTGTTTTTATCTTGAAACACTTAAATATTTCGGAAATGATGTATGATACGAAAAAATGTTTCGATTAAGAAGTTAATATCTGGAACTTTCCCCGTTATTCGTGTCACAAAAAGGCCCACTTCGTTCTTATGGGCTAGACAGGGGACAACTTCAGAATTTCAATTTGTCTCTGCTTGAAGCATTTTCATGATTTTCTAATTTACACTGTCGCAGTGTTGCTTCCCAACAAACACAAGAATTTTGAGGTTGACGGTATGTCAACACTTCTTGGGGTTTTATGGTGTTTAGTACACTAACGAATGTGATCTATTTCATATGAATAGTAGTAGTAGTAAACATCTTTATTTCTCAAAAAGGCTAACGAACTATCGGTCTTTCTGCCCTTGTTTAATACATGTAGTCTTAATCTAAATAAAAAAACAAAGATGAAAATTCTCTTATTCTAGGTTAATAATCTTATTAAATAAACTTTCCAATTCTAATGACAAGAAAAAATTATTTTATTGTCCAGTAGTCAGTTGCGTTTGTAAGTGTTCGAGTAGCGTTGATGTAGGGAAACGGAAGCGGGATTGTCTGGCTGGTCTTGTAAGACAAAGGGGATTCAGTATGGTCCAGTTGTAGGGGTTGTTTGTCCATTTTGTCTGTAGGTGTATCAGTCTTTACGAAATCTTTGTCATGTTTGTGCGTTCGTATAGTAGTTGGGTGGAGGGGTTGTGTAGTGGGTTTTGGGGGTGTCTTATTCGTGTTATTAGTCTTAGTGCAAATTTTTTTTTTGTATATAACGTTTTGTCCTTTCTGTTCCGTTGGTCATGAGTATATGTCCATAGTCTAGCAAGGGTCTACAAATAGCTTTATATATTTTGGTGGCGGTGTTTGTGCTAATTCCTCTGTCTTTGTAAGTTAGTGCTCGGAAGTGTTTTGTTCTCTTTATTGTTTCTGCCCTGATGTTTCGTATGTGTTTAGTGAATCTAAGTTTGTGGTCAATTGTGATTCCAAGGTATTTTACGTCGTTTTTTGGTTGTGTCGTTTGGCCGTCTGCAGTTATTGTAGGGGAGTCAGCGTTGAGTCTGTGGTTTGTGAGCAGAAGTTGGTTTTTTGACGCGTCTGGTGTTAGTCTCCATTTATAAAACCATGTCATTGTGTTGTTTGTAAGTGTTTGGAGTCTTTGAGCTGCTCTCTCAGTAGTTTTGTCATGTACAATAAGTGCCGTGTCGTCTACGTATTGTAATATGTATGCCGATCTGTCGATTTGATTTTTGTCTGGCCAAGTTGTAATTGTATATGTCATGGCAGTATATATTGTATAGGAACGGTGAGAGTGGGGATCCTTGAGGGAGCCCTTGTTCAGGGGAAAAAATGACAGTGTTTTGTCAATTCGTACTTGTAGTTGTCTGTTTTCTAGTAAGTTCTTTATGGTGTGTAGTAGATATGTTGGTGTGTGTAGTTTGTATAGTAAGCCTCTATGCCAGACACTATCAAAAGCTTTGTTAATATCCATAAACAGGCAAGCTGTCTTTCTGTCAGTTAGGTGGGTTGTTTGTATATTGTTAGTCAGAGTGAAGAGTGGGTGAATAGTCGAGTGCTGATGTTTGAATCCGAACTGATACGATGGTATGTACTTTCCGACCAGTTTTCCAGTCGCTGCCTTATTATGTACTCAAAAACCTTGCTAAGTACTGGTAGCAATGTAATTGGTCTGTAATTGCTCGGTTGTGTATTGTCCAGTCCATTTTTGGGTATAGGGATTATTAAGCCGTTTTTCCATGTTTTTGGAATTTTATTATTTCTGATGCAGTTGTTCAATTCAGTTAGGATCAGTTTGTGTGTTTCTTGAGTTAGGCTTTTCAGGAGTTTTGCCTTTATTTTATCTTTTCCCGGTGCTGTGTTTTTGATATGCGCTAGGGCTTCATCGAACTCTGTGTCTGTGATCAGTTTGTATGTATAGTTTGGTGAGCTGTTGAAATAGTTCAAGTACCAGTCGTTGATCAAGTTCCAGTTGTCATTGTCGTAGTTAGGGTTTGTCGATATGCTGAAGGCCCTTTGATAGTGTCTGGCGAACGCGTCAGCTTTCTCTTTGCCTGTGTACCGTTCTATTCCGTTTTCGTCAATTGTGTCAGTAGTATTAGTTTTTTTGCATTGCGCTAGTTTCTTAATTTTTCGCCAGTATGTTTTGCCTTTGTCTTTTTGTCTTTCTTTACATGTTTCTAGCCATTTGTCTTGTCGGTATTGTCCAATCAAGGTTTTAATGTTTCTGTTGAGTTGGTTCAGTGTCTTTTTTAGGTCGTTATTTTGAGTGTTTGCATATAGTCTGTACAGTTCTCTCTTTTGTTTTATGAGTCTCAGTATGAATTTGGGTAGTGTATGTCGGTAGAAAGCATTTTTTATTTCCGGGCTAAATTTTCCTATGGCTAGTGAAAGTTGTTGTTGTATGGTTTCTATTGAAATGGGCTGTGCTTGCGATTGAATGTAGTCATGTCACACTAACGAATGTGATCTATTTCATATGAATATTTGATTTTGGAAATGACGTAATATAATATCATAGTATAAAATCTTCATAATAAAGGATGTCCAAGAAGTAGGGACGAATATTAAAGTGCTATAGAACTTACAAAATTAATTGAAAATGTAAATTTTTTCAAACATATTAAATAATATCTCCCATTTATGTATGAAAAATGATATCCTCGATATGAACACATAAGGCGGCACGGCAATGAGCAATGCGTTTATTGAAGGTTTCCTTTGAATATCTTCCTTCAATTCGTGTATTGGTTGTAGTTTGTTCGCGTACACTTTTGAATTCACAAATCCCCACAAAAAAAGTCACAAGGCGTAAGACCGCGTGATCTGGCAGGCCATTCCTGGTTGCCACGCAAAGAAATAATTTGTTGAGGAAACTTTTCATTCAGCAGATCGATCGTTTCCCGGAATGTGTGACAGGTCACACCATCTTGTTGAAACCAAAAGTCGTCATTTTCATTCACAACTGGGAAAAACCAATGAGAAAGCATGTTTCTGTACCGATCGCCGTTCACACTGACGGCAGCTCCTTCGTCATTCTCACCTGTCTCTCCTGCCGAGAAGCCACACCACACAATCGTGCGTTGTGGATGCATCTCATCTTCTACAGTCACTCGGGGATTGTCGGTGCCTCAAATTCTGCAGTTCTGCTTATTGACGAATCCATTGAGGAGGAAGTGTGATTCATCTGAGAAATTTTTTTTGTTCGTGAGGTTATGGCTTGGTTCTCCGCTTGTCGAGCTAAGACCTACTGAGCAAATCGATGTCTTTTTCCATGAACTGTAGGCTTCAACTCTTATGTAAGTTGAATCTTGTACGCATGTACTTTCAGATCTTTTGAAAGGATTGAGGACTTAAAGTTATCAGTCTATTAAACATATCATGTCAATAATAAAAAAAGCATGATGAAATATTTTATTAAATATGTAATAAAAAATCAGTTACCACCATTTTTTGCGTTATCTGGACTATTCGCAACAAATGTTTGTTCATGTGATTTACCAGAGTGTTCCCCTACCTCAGGTATTATATCGTAATTTCGTATATTTTCCTGACTGTACTTTAATTCATTCCAATGTATTCCTGGGTTTCAGTCAATTTTATTGTTTATTACTTAAAATGTTACAAATACGTTTCGGTGTCTTTATCCACCATCATCAGTTTGTCTAAAATATACATTTTACATTTATTATCAATTTAATTAAAAAAAACTTTCACAAAATTAACATATTAAAATTCAAATCACACACATATTAAAAAGTACAATTTGGGACCTTGGTTCTCAGGTGATGAGTCGGGATAAACATGTTCGGGAAAAGACTAGAATCTATTGTTTAGAGATCTAAATTTGACTTACATGTCTAGATGTTTCCAGCTTCTTTACATTTGGTTGGACATTGAATTACCTATTTTATTCGATATCGAGCGAGGGCCGGAAAAACCTGTTTATATTTCGCCTTTTCTTTGCATTCTTGGAATTGCTCTGTAATTCTTCAATATCTGCTGTTTAATTTTTATTTACCAGGTCCATTCAATTCATGCATGCGATCATCTAATTAGCGTATGATACACAGAGCTAAGATTGTCTGTATCTGATCTGAAATTTATTGCATTCTGATGTTTCTTATTGGGGCGGTAGAGCTGTGCCTTAAGTCCACGTACTTCCGGTACGAGGACAATTTCTATTCGCAAATATATGGAGTAGCTATGGGGTCCCCCATAGCTGCAACAATTGCAAACCTTGTAATGGAAAGTCTGGAAGAAAAACTAATACCTGATTTAGACTTTAAATGTGGATTTTTTAAAAGATACGTGGATGACTGCATAATGTGCCTGCCAAACCAAAAAGTTCAATACACACTAGATAAGTTTAATGCATTCCATGAATCCATTAAATTCACCATTGAGGAGGACAAAAGCAGGTCATTAAACTTTTTGGATATGACGGTTATGTATGACAATAATGGGGAAATAAAAACAAACTGGTACACAAAGGATGTGTGGTTTGGTAGATACTTGAATTACCAATCATATGCACCTACACAATATAAAAAAAGTGCGGTAACAGTTCTTACTGATAGAGCGATAAAATTAGCACATTGTGGATACAGACAAAAAAAAATTGAAAAAATAAAAAAGGTACTAATAATGAACAACTATCCCAAAGAATTCTTCGAACCAATTATAAAACAAAGAATTAATAAAATATACAATGCAAATAAATGGAACAACATAAATAATATAAAAAAGAAAAAAGAGGGTGAAATCAAGTATGTATCATTACCACACATACCAGAAATCAACACAAAAATAAAAAATGTTTTAAAACCGCATAATATTACTATAGCGGAAAAAACTAAAAACAACTTGGCAAAAGAGTGTTTTACAAAATTTAAGCCTAGAAGCGATAAGTTGGACACACCTAACGTAATATACAAGATTGACTGTTTGAACTGTGACAACACATACATAGGACAAACAGGGCAATATTTAAAGAAAAGAATATACGAACATAGTATAGCTTAAGAAAGGTTAACGAAAATGCAACAGCATTAGCACAACATGCACAACAAAAGTTGCATGATTTTGATTTCGATAACACACAAATATTGATCAATGAGGACAACTATAATAAGAGAAGAATCCATGAAATGATACAAATTAAGAAACATCAGAATGCAATAAATTTCAGATCAGATACAGACAATCTTAGCTTTGTGTATCATACGCTAATTAGATGATCGCATGCATGAATTGAATGGACCTGGTAAATAAAAATTAAACAGCAGATATTGAAGAATTACAGAGCAATTCCAAGAATGCAAAGAAAAAACGAAATATAAACAGGTTTTTCGGGCCATCGCTCGATATCGAATAAAATACGTAATTCAATGTCCAACCAAATGTAAAGGTAGAAACATCTAGACATGTAAGTCAAATTTAGATCTCTAAACAATAGATTCTAGTCTTTTCCCGAACATGTTTATCCCGACTCATCACCTGAGAACCAAGGTCCCAAATTGTACTTTTTAATATGTGTGTGATTTGAATTTTAATATGTTAATTTTGTGAAAGTTTTTTTAATTAAATTGATAATAAATGTAAAATGTATATTTTAGACAAACTGATGATGGTGGATAAAGACACCGAAACGTATTTGTAACATTTTAAGTAATAAACAATAAAATTGACTGAAACCCAGGAATACATTGAAATGAATTATATCGTAAAGCATAGATGGTGAGAAGAATCACACATTTTTTCCTTTAAAAACTTCGGACCATTTAATTCAGATTAAATTAATATATTCAAAAATAGGCTTGACATTTTCGAGAGATTGTCTCGACTCTGAAACAGGAGTGTGAGGAATGAATTTTCTAGCATTGCATAAAACCATTTGTCACTACTTAAAACTTTTTCGCTGATTATCCCTTCAAATGTTAACTTTTGCTTTATAAATAATTCAAGTTTCAAGAAATGTCAGCGTCAAATTATCTGATAATTCAGCACCCTCAATGTGTTGTCATTTAGAAGCAGCTTTCATTAATTTTATTCATTCCAATGTATTCCTGGGGTTTCAGTCAATTTTATTGTCACTAATTATGGTGTTATGTGATGAGCCCTGCGTTTCGTCCCGGGTCTACCTATTGGACTCGTCAGTAAGGCTTAGGTAGACCCTGCCTTATACGCCGGACATCGGTTATACGCGTTCGGACGTAAATGAACCGAGCCGGTGTAGATCTTGTGCGGTGAGATGTTGGCAACCCGTGTTGCCGATGCTGCCACTCCTTCCATTCTGCTTTTTTTCCCAAGCATCTAATCTTCGTTTTTGTATATTCTTTTCCTGACTGTACTTTAATTCATTCCAATGTATTCCTGGATTTTCAGTCAATTTTATTGTCACTAATTATGGTGTTATGTGATGAGTCCTGCGCTTCGTCCCGGGTCTACCTATTGGACTCGTCAGTAAGGCTTAGGTAGACCCTGCCTTATACGCCGGACATCGGTTATACGCGTTCGGACGTAAATGAACCGAGCCGGTGTAGATCTTGTGCGGTGAGATGTTGGCAACCCGTGTTGCCGATGCTGCCACTCGTTCCATTCTGCTTTTTTTCCCAAGCATCTAATCTTCGTTTTTGTATATTCTTTTCCTGACTGTACTTTAATTCAGTCCAATGTATTCCTGGGTTTTCAGTCAATTTTATTGTCACTAATTATGGTGTTATGTGATGACGAGTCCAATAGGTAGACCCGGGACGAAACGCAGGGCTCATCACATAACACCATAATTAGTGACAATAAAATTGACTGAAAAACCCAGGAATATATTGGAATTTCTCAGTAATATCAGGTGTTCGTTCAATTATTGGATCAATGTACTTAACAAGATCCAAATGTTATTTTAGAGAGTATTCAGCTTCTCCATTATTCCGTCATCTACATGTTATTTAATAGGATTGCAGATGCTTGCAATGGAGTGACGGTTCAATTGCCATTCCTGTTCGAAATGGTATATTATGGTGATTCAAAATTGGCGGAATTTTCTGTACAGGGTTACTGAAATTTACGAAAGATTTTGTCTCAAAAATATTAGCTCTTTACTCTGAAAGTTATAAAATTGGAAACCAATTTAAATATTACTACTGTGTTTTTAGAACCAACCGTTAGTTCTTGTAACACGCAAAAATATAATATTATAAAGTGTCTGTTGATGTGTTCAACAGTAAATTATAGATAGAGTTGGGTAAACCTGATGTATAGCATAACATTGTTTTGGAAAATCTACAAAAAAATAATTTTTCCCCCTAACTAAATGCAATCTAATTTAGACAACGTTACTAAATGAATCCCTGAACTTATTAGACCCACGCATTTATTGTTCATCTTACTTCTTGGCTGGTTGATGAACTATCAGGTCAAACGATTATGGATGGTTCAATGCAAGAATAGAAGATATTTGCGTATAATAACCAGGAACCCATGCTCGATAATGTTTTAGTAAAGCGCTACGGCCCTTTGATTCTCTAATACCCTCAGATGCAAAAATATATTTTCTCGATCTTTAACGAATTTTATTAATATTCGTTTGTAAGAAAATAACATTGCCCTAAACTAGCCTTGGAAGGCGACGAAAAAACACGAAATTACTATAATTATGGAAGACTGAATGCGCGAAGAAATGACAGCAGATATCACCGGACGGTATGGCCTAGGCGTATGTAACGACAGAGGAAAGCGACTCGAGATGTTGAATGAGAGAACGCAGCAGTTACTAAAACCTACAGCAAGGAAAGTGAAAAAAGAGTGGATGACACAAGACATACTGAATCTAATGGAGGAAAGACGCAAACTCAAGAACAACAATAATAACGAGTACACAAAAATACACCGTATAATTAGCAAAAAAATTAAAGAAGCGACGGAAATATGGCTTCAGGAATCCTGTAAAGAAATCGAACATCTTCAGTCCATACACGAGGATTTTAATTTACATACAAAGCTAAAAAGACATTGTGGCATATACAGAAGAAAAAACACAACAGTGCTGTGTAACAATAACGGAAAGGCACTACTAACAAAGGAGGATCAAAGTATAGAGTGGCAACATATTCAACAACTATTTGACAGTAAATCCCGCGAAGTGCCGGAGAGTCTGTTATTACCAGTCTGAAATTTACCAGATCGGAAAACTACCTAACGACTGGCAGAAATCGATTTTCATTGTCTTGCCCAAAAGCAACAAGGCAAGCAAGTGCAATGACTTCCGAATGATTAGCCTAATGAGCCACACTTTGAAGATACTCTTAAAGATAGTACTCAGTAGAGTGTATTCAGTGTGTGATACGGGCATTGGCAGGGAACAATTTGGATTTCGTAGCGGACTGGGGACACGCGAAGCCGTTTTCTGCATGAGGACATTATTGCAGAAGAGTTGTGAATTTGGAAAAAACATTTATGTGTGCTTTATTGACTCCGAAAAAGCGTTTGATCGAGTCGAACACACAAAACTATTCCAATGTATAAAGGCATGCAATGTAGACTAGGCAATGATATGCGTCTTTTGATAAAAAACCAGACGGCTGCATCAAGTTGGAGGGCAGCGTTACTAACGATATATCAATAAGACGCGGTGTGAGACAGGGTTGTGTTTTGTCGCCCATGTTATTCAACCTCTACTCCGAAAACATATTTTACAAGGCCTTATATGGTAGGACAGAGAGAGCAAAGATAGGAGGCGAAATTATAAACAACATAAGGTACGCGGATGACACCGCCTTCATTGCAGAATCTATGGATGACTTGCAGATGTTGCTGAATAGAGTGTACGAGGCTGGACGAAGATGGGGTATTAAAATTAACATGAAGAAAACGAAGTGGATGGCAGTGGGAGCAAGTAAGACACTTCAGATTTTTGGGCAGCTGGCTGAATAATGAAATAACATGTGGCGAAGAGGAAAGAGTAAGAGGTCAAATGGCACGCAGGGCGCTTGGTAAATGGAAGACCATTCTTACCAACAGAAACCTTTCAGTACAAACGCGCCTAAAAACACTTCGAGGTTATATATGGAGCATTCTTTTGTACGGATATGAGACATGGATGCTTCAGATAGACACCATAAATAAAATAGAAGAATAGAATAGAAGAATAGAATAGAATAAAATAGAAGAATTGGCAACCCGTGTTGCCGATTAGCATTAGATTGAAAACCACTCGTTCCATTCTGCTTTTTTGACGAAACGCAGGGCTCATCACATAACACCATAATTAGTGACAATAAAATTGACTGAAAACCCAGGAATACATTGGAATGAATTAAAGTACAGTCAGCAAAAGAATATACAAAAACGAAGATTAGATGCTTGGGAAAAAAAGCAGAATGGAACGAGTGGCAGCATCGGCAACACGGGTTGCCAACATCTCACCGCACAAGATCTACACCGGCTCGGTTCATTTACGTCCGAACGCGTATAACCGATGTCCGGCGTATAAGGCAGGGTCTACCTAAGCCTTACTGACGAGTCCAATAGGTAGACCCGGGACGAAACGCAGGGCTCATCACATAACACCATAATTAGTGACAATAAAATTGACTGAAAACCCAGGAATACATTGGAATGAATTAAAGTACAGTCAGGAAAAGAATATACAAAAACGAAGATTAATTTTAATATTATTTGCCTCAAATCACGATACATCTAAACACGGTATCAAAAAGCGCATGAAGCGGAGGATGCAGCTGGCCGTGTGACGTAACGTGTGAAGCAAAATTCGACCGGTATTATAAGAATTATCACACGATGCTCATATACAACTATATCTTTTTTGGGATTTTAACGATTTTCGTGTATTTGATATACATAATATGTCATACATTTTTGTAACACAAATGGGGATATGCTACACTCATGGATAAAATTCTCTCAAGATTATTCTCTAGAGTGACTCTCTTAACTAGTGTCTCGCGTAAGCTTTAAATTTCGTAGTAAGACCATATTAAAAGAAATAAATGCAATATCTACGTATTTTAGATACAGACACTTGACAAACAAACTTAACCCATAATTTAGTTTTAAAATCTACTTTTACAGTTATGAGAAGAATTTTGATTGAAAGAATATGATATAATTTTTTTCATGAGCAGATACAATTTACATGCAACACAATACATAATACATACATAACACAAGTCAAATTTATATTTGTATTAGTAAACTTAACCGTTTTTTTCTTTTTTTTTTACAGTTTTCGAAACTTATTCTTTAATTAAGGTTTCGTAATCTGATATAAGTTCTAGTTCGACTCAGGTAGAGAATTACTTCAAACGAAACTGACGAATTTTCTAACTTCTTCATAGTTCCCTGTCAATTTTAGAAAAATTTTTGTTTTTCATTATTTGAAGAGTTTTTATGCGTGGTAAAAAATTCAGCATCATGAACCTGATATGCCTTAAATCAATCGTTACTTGGTTCTATCAAAAAGCCTCTCGAAATAGTCTGCAACCAATAAAGTACATTTCTATGTTCCAGCTTGTCATTAATTGTAGGAATATCAATCAAGTAGCACGACAACCCTGGGTGGGTCCTGGCTGACTGTACAACTCTTTTCCAGGTGTCCATGTTCGAAGGAGATGCTCATTTTTTGTAGATCTGACACAATGTTGTCTCTCCGACGCATTCTGGGTCGTCCAAGTGGTCTTCTTCCCGTAGGAACCTCCTCCCATATCAACTTCACCAGTCTCTCATCCTGTAGTCTATGCACATAACCTGCCCATCTTAGTCTCTGGCCCTTGATTTCCTGCACCACATCCTCATCCATATACAATCTCCTAATTTCGGCATTTGTTCTCAGACTATTATCATTCGTGGTAGTATCGTGTTATCGTCCGAAAATTTTTCTCAAAATCTTACGCCCTGTAAAACTGCCTGTTTTTTTTCGTTTTCTTTTGTCATGGTCCACGTCTCAGACGCATAGGTTAGTATGGGTCGGACAATGGTTTTGTAGATTTTCACCACTTTTGATGCTCTTCAGTGCGAACATACATCGGCTTATCGCTGTATCCTGCTCTTTATTTCTTCCGCGATGTCGTTATCAGCTGTGATTATTGCTCCCAGATATTTGGAGCGTTCCACTCTTTGGAAATTTACGGTGACGAATGTGATGTTTTGTCCTAATCTATCTCGCCTTTGTGTTCGGTTTACGCACATGTGTTTTGTTTTTCCTTCGTTTACTTTTAACCCTACTCTACTCGTGGCTCTTTCAACTTTGTTCAACGTTTCCTTTACGGAGGTTGTGGATCTTCCTACAACGTCAATATCGTCTGCGTATGCCAGCAGCAGTTTAGTTCATTTGTGCTGTAAGTAACTTTGTTTTTACTCCGGCTTCTCTCAATGCTTTCTCTAGGACAAGATTGAAAAGCACAGGTGATAGGGCGTCACCTTGCTTGAGCCCGTTTTTTATTTCAAAACTGCCAGAGTTTATTGTTGACACGTACTTTTGATAATCCGTCCTCCGTGCAACCTTTGGTCATTCGAATCAAATTTCTTGGTATCGAGAGCTCTGCCATCGCATTTAATACTTGATTCCTTTCTATGCTGTCATAAGCTTGTTGGACGTCTATGAAAAGGATCTGATATATTCTCATCCTTTCTCCAGGAGCTGTCTTAGTCTGAATAACTGGTCTATTATAGATCTGTGTTCTAAATCCGGCTACATAATCTCGTTTTTTTTTTCACGTGATTGATTATCTCTGGAGATGCTAACTTCTTGGCCGAGGTACATGTAACTATCCACCATCTCAATTTCATTGCCCCCAATGCCTAAGCTGCCACTGGGATCCAGATTTGTCATAAATTTTGTTTTTGAAACGTTGATATTGAAACCAACTCTTCCATATACTTCTTGCAGATCCTGAATCATCACTTTCATTTCCCCAAGGTTATCCGAAATCCAAGCTATATTATCTGCAAAGCGCAAGTTAGTCAGGTTCTCACCATCTATGCTTATGCCCCTTTGGCTCCAATTCAGCCGCATGAAAGCGCTCTCTAGTACTGAAATTAACAATTTTGGGGACAAAGTATCGCCCTGTTTTACCCCGCGCCCCAAAGGTATGTAGTTAGTATTTTCATGAAATTTCACAATCATTGTGTTTTTGTAGATCTTGTGGATAAGTTTGATATATCGGTAGTCGACTCTGCACTCCCGGAGCACACTCAAAACCGCACCCAAGTCAACTATATCGAAAGCCTTACGGAAGTCGACGAATGCCAAGACGAGTGGCCTGTTATACTCAGTTGACTTTTCGATTAGTCACTTCAAATTATTCCTGGGTTTCAGTCAATTTTATTGTTTATCATTCAAAATGTTACAAATACGTTTCGGTGTCTTTCTCCACCATCATCAGTTTGTGTGTCTAGATGTTTCTACCTTCACATTTGACTGGACATTTATATTTTCGATTAGTGTTTAAATGCTTTGAAGGTGGTCATTAGTCCGAAAATCCGCGGCGGAAACGCGCCTATTCAACATGTTGGTGGAATTCAAGTTTATTTTCGAGACGAGTAGTTATAATTCGTGTAAACAGATTGTAAATATGGCTCAGAATGCTTATTGATTGGTAATTTTCCAGCTTCTATATCTCCTTTCTTATGTAGTAAAATAACAATGGAGTTTTGCCAGCTATTGGGAATTGTGCTCTGACAGAGATTAAAAATTACCTTAAATTTTTGGAGTAATCGTAGGCCGCCTATTTTGATTGCTTTGGCAGCTAAATTATCCAAAAAAATTCCTGGGTTTCAGTCAATTTTATTGTTTATTATTCAAAATGTCAGAAATACGTTTCGGTGTCTTTCTCCACCATCATCAGTTTGTCTGTATGAACTTTTGGTATGATAGCTAGATTCTTGCATCTGGTTAGGAAGTTTTTTCTGTTTCTCTCCCTTGCCAATTTTGCTTGCAATCTCCTATATGTCCCCTTCAACCTGTCTTCATCCATCAGATCTATCCTGCTTTTGTTCCCAAGCATCTCAATTACTGTGTATATTTTCCTGACTGTATTTGACTGTACTGACTTTGACTGTACTGACTCAACTCTTCGACTGTGGATGTTTCTTCGCTTATTTTGCTCCTGCTCTTCTGCATTAGTGTCTAGTCGTTTCGGTAAGTTTCATCATCATCCAAAGCATCGATGCTTTTCCCCGTGTGTGGTCTCTCTAATAGATCGTCAATGCAGCGCTGGAAACCACAGCTATCCGTCGCAGCCTGCCAAAGTTGTTTGTTTAGCCTGTTGACCATTTTATAGCGTTCATTTTTCAAATTCAATGATATTTTTGCCCGTATTTGTTCAGCAGTGACACATCTTTAACAACCTAGTTCTTATCAGTTATTATAAAGTCTATCTCATTTCTTACTTGGCCATCCGGGCCTCTCCAATTCTCCAAAGCACCATATCGAAGTTTCCGAGTCGTCGGACTTTAGCCCCAATTTGGCTCCTCTTTCCCAAGCTAGGCTTACATCCTCATAAAAAAGATCCACCTCTTCATCGGTGTGGCCGGTAGTTGGTGCGTAAACTTGAATGACCTTGATACAACACCTCCTGTTTAATCTGACTATTATATAAACTACTCAAGAGGATATATTTTTGAAAGATTCGATGTTTGGGTTATGGTTTTTGTGGTTTATGAAACCCGTGCCTCCTACCGAAGCGTTCTTCTCGCCGGCATACGTTATGCCCTGACTGTAGTTTTATGAGTTGCTCTTCACGTCTTCTTACTTCGCATAGATAAACGATGTCCCACTTAATATGTTCTAATTCTGCCTCCAGCTCAACCAATTGTTCGTTGGAGAGTAAGGATCTTGCATTGTAGGTTGCTATCTGTAATGCCAACTTTTTGTCCCCCTAGAATCCGTGGGACGTACTGAATCGCTATCAGTGTGAGATTCTGAGCGCTTAGCTCTACTCACCTGAGGTACTATTGTTTTATTTATTGGCATTTTTTATTGGGGGTATTGAGCCTTAAAACACCACGGTGACCAGACGGGTTGGTGACTTTAAGCTTCAGCCGCCCAATATGGGTCAGATGCTGTTTGCAGCCGCCCATTGTCCTATTTTGTGCTGCAGGCGCTGCTATTTTGATTTTAAATTTTCTTTAAAATCTAAACTGCAACTTACGCTCAAACCGCCGTTTAGAAAGTCCTCCTTCTATGCCTTCTTCGCCGCTGTGGTCTTCGCATGTATTCCAGTGTGTGGGGTTTAGCCACCTACAAGAGAGTAGGGCTCACTCCCAGCGACGTGGAGGCGCCTTTTGAGAGTTACCTAAGTGGATTCAGATATGACTGGTCTCCCTTAGGCCGTATGAATGTCGTGTATGGCACCATGAGCAAAGACAAATACTGAATACTCTTAAAATGTTCTGCACATATCCACTTGTTTTTCACCACTATATCTGGAGGACCCGATAATAAAGTAAAATTGTTAAGAGCTTTTAACCAAGTTTGTAATAGAGTCGGTCGGTTTTCTTCTTGGATTAGACAATGTGACAAAGCGGCTATATTGGGTTTTACAACCGGGCGCTGAACACTTTTTCCTCTAACTTTCCGACATAAAATCCATTTTTAATGGAAAATTTCATTTCAAATTTTGTTTATACCTGTTTGCTTGCCTAATTATTCGCTAATTCATAGTAAGTTAATCTGGAACCGGCTATCTTGCATTATGAGTGCGCCACACATCTTGCAAATAGCAAACTAAACGCAAATAATTTATCTATATTTAAGTGAATTGCAACTGCCACAACTGCAACACGACAAATTTCACAGAGGCAAAAAGAAATAAAACACTACGTCAAATAAATGCGGTTTAATGATTTAAGTCTCATTTTTTTAAGTAAGTTAACACGATGATGAGAAAAAGAGAGGGTTCACATGAGTAGGTATTTCGGGCGGTCGTGTGCAAAGCACGAAGGGTGGATTCGTTGAAGCGCCACTAGCTTTCGCAGCAAAGCTAGAACGCTCAGCGGTGGTATGCTGCCAAAATACCTACTCAAGACCTTTGACTGAAATGTTCACGATAAAACTTAAAAAGAACAAGAAACACGTGGTTTGACGACCACAAATTACCGTCTGCTAACCGTTTGCCAATCTAACCTAATCTAGCTACCTAATTTAATGACAAATGACCGAATTAATGATTTAAGTGTCGCTTGCCCGAATATTCGCTCCATATCCGGTCCGTCGCCTTCAAAAATCGCCGACACCTCGTACTTCCAAGACCGCCTTTACAACGTGCCTTCTTTTCTATCATCCAGAGTGCCCCTGGCCATCCAATTCCGAATTCTAGTGATTAAATCCCCTGTCGGGAACCTGGAGGCAGCTGATTATCGTACTGGGAAGGTCCAAAATGGGCAAAAATCTTCAACAGATTGCACGCAATGGCGGACTCGATGGTTTTTTTTATTCAGGAACAATGCTCTCGACTTTTCTCGTCAAAGGCTGGTACTTCATTCCTCTTCGTTGGTTCACCCTCCCTGGATCGATTCTTCGTCCCTTCCATTCAAAACTGTGGTCAGCAGAGGTGGGGCAACCACCACGTTGCCAGACAGAACCATGACAAAGACTGCTGATATTCGGAAGCGAGACTCAAATATTCAATTATTGAAATATAAATAATATCGAAAATATTATATACCTTAAACTGACAAATTTGCTTAATAAATATATTATAAAGAAATATCGGTTGAATACTAAATATTACTATATTTATTGCTAATAACTTTCCAAATTTACCAACGGGTTAGCATACAGGTGGACCGCTCATTAAAATAAAAATTTAACCTATAAACAGTTGAATTCTATCAACACGGCTTCTGTATGCCTATCTAGCGGTAGAGCGCATTTATGGAAAACAGCATATCAGCTGGGCCTTATTTCGTTACCATTCTAATGGGGAATGTTCTGTGGTTGCCGCAGTTGTAGAAGTAACCATACGGGCGAGCACGTACCCATTTATGAACCCTGCGCCTTATGGGTAATGCGGTCATATATGGGTTTAGGGTTAATATATCATTTAAAAAGTAAGATTTTCTTTCGAAAATCAACTATTTAAATCTGTTTTGCTATTTTGGAAAACAAATTTACAGTTATTTAGATTAAAATGGCGAGAAAACTTGATAAATCGAAAGATAAGTTATGGGCGACTTTTCGAGCCATTTGATTGTGCAAAATACTTACAACAAAAGGTAGTAAATGATTATTTTTTAAATGGATGGCTTTTAATACACTTTAATTACTGTGTATATTTTCCTGACTGTATTTCAATTTAATCCAAAAGAAATTCCTGGGTTCCAGTCAATTTTATTGTATATTATTTAAAATGTCACAAATACGTTTCGGTGTCTTTCTCCACCATCATCAGTTTGTCTAAAATACACATTCACAGTCATTATTAATTAAAAAAAAAAGAGCTCCATCAAAATACACATACTAAAATACAAATTACAAACATATTAAAAAGTATATTAAAAACAATAGGTTCACAGGTGATGAGTCAGGACAATCATGTTCGGGAAAAGACTGGAATCTATTGTTTAGAGATTTAAAATTTACTTACATGTATGGCGGTTTCCACCTTCACATTTCACATTCACATTCACATCGAGCGAGATAATAAAGAAACTGTTTATATTTGGCTTTTTCTTTGTATTCTAGGAATATCAATTGCTTTGCAATTCTTCAATATCAGGTGTTTATATTTTATGTAGTTGGTTTAATTAGTGTATGTATGTGTTCATTTAATTAGTGTATGATATACAGAGCTAAGATTGTCTGTGTCTGATCTAAAATTCATTGCATTCTAATGTTTTTTAATTTGTATCATTTCATGGATTCTTCTCTTATTATAATTGTCTTCATTGATTAATATTTTTGTGTTATCAAAATCAAAACCATGTAACTTTTGTTGTGCATGTTGTGCTAATGCTGTTCCATTTTCGTTAACCTGTCTTAAGCTATATTTATGTTCGTATATTTTTTTCTTTAAATATTGTTCTGTTTGACCTATGTATGTGTTGTCACAGTTCAAACAGTCAATCTTGTATATTACATTAGGTGTGTTTAACTTATCACTTTTAGGTTTAAATTTTATACCAGATTCCTTTGCTAAGTTGTTTTTAGTTTTTTCTGCTATAGTAATATTATGCGGTTTTAAATATGACGGTTTTGGATATGACAGTTATATATGACGGTAATGGGGAAATAAATACAAACTGGTACACAAAGTATGTATGGTCTGGTAGATACTTGAATTACCAATCATATGCACCTCTACAATATAAAAAAGTGTTGTAACAGCTCTTACTGATAGAGCGATTAAATTGGCACATTATGAGTATAGAACAAAGAATCTTGAAAAAATAAAAAAGATACTAATAATGAACAACTATCCCAAATCATTCTTCGAACCAATTATAAAACGAAGAATAAATAAAATCTACAATTCCAATAAATGGAACAACATAAATAATAACAATAAGAAAAAAGAAGGTGAAATCAAGTATGTATCGTTACCATATATTCCAGAAATCAACACGAAAATAAAAAATATTTTAAAACCGCATAATATTACTATAGCGGAAAAAACTAAACACAACTTAGCAAAGGAATGTTTCACAACATTTAAACCTAAAAGTGATAAGTTAAACACACCTAATATAATATACAAGATTGACTGTTTGAACTGTGACAACACATACATAGGTCAAACAGGACAATATTTAAAGAAAAGAATATACGAACATAAATATAGCTTAAGAAAGATTAACGAAAATGGAACAGCATTAGCACAACATGCACAACAAAAGTTACATAGTTTTGATTTCGATAACACAAAAATATTAATCAATGAAAACAACTATAATAAGAGAAGAATCCATGAAATGATTGACATGACAATGATGAAACAGCCATACACGTAAGTAAAATTTAAATCTCTGAACAATAGATTCTAGTCTTTTCACGAACATGATTGTCCTGACTCATCACCTGTGAACCTATTGTTTTTAATATATGTTTGTAATTTGTATTTTAGTATGTGTATTTTGATAGAGCTCTTTTTTTAAAATTAATGATGACTGTGAATGTGTATTTTAGACAAACTGATGATGGTGGAGAAAGACACCGAAACGTATTTGTGACATTTTAAATAATAAGTAATGAAGTTGACTGGAACCCAAGAATTTCTTTTGGATACACTTTAATAACATTTATAAACCAGCTAGGGTTAAAGATTGTAATGAGGGCCTAAGTATGTGTTCAAATTTGATACGATAGTATCAAAATGTATCGAAGTAAACATATAATCATGAAATAAATCCAAGACTTGAGCTAATTATTTATTTTTCAAGATGATATAAAACTTAATATTACATTACACCATACTAATAACTAATTAAACTTCTAAAGACCTGTAAAATTTTCAAGATCTGCCATTGAACTTCTTGTACCATATCAAACGCATCCTAGGTACAGACCCCGTCCAAATCATTTAGGCTTCGCGCATGCGGATTACAATTGTTTCGATTTACCGCGAGTAATGTGTACATAACCTGTACATAAGCGTAAAATAGGTTTTCATTCGATATTTTAAAATTAAAACTGTTATTTGGTTTATTTTTTTTAAACATATTTTCAAACTGTCACTAAATTAGAAATAACAAAACGGAATAACAAGCTACATAACGGAGTAGCCAAAAAAGTTCCTTTGTCATATGAAACAATCCCGCATCCCTTTTTCAACAGAAACACTACTTGAATACTTAAACAACGGAACCGGTCTATAGGCTCTGGAAACAGGAACTATATTATCACACAAAGCAGAATACAAAAATGAAAGAACGCATCGTTTAAATTAAATGTTCAAATTGACTTCCGTTTAAGTCCAGACACTTTTGGCATCTTCTAATTATTTCCAATGACACCTTTCTTATGGTTTGTGGACGGATACTTCTTATTGATGAACGTATTCTATTTACTAGTTCTTCAATATCATTGGGTTTTGTTTTGTAGATCTTGTTTTAAAGGGTACCCACAGAAAATAGTCCAGAGGTGTTAAGTCCGGTGAACGTGGCAATCCAACCAGCAAAATGTTGTTGTAAATATTCACATACAACTCTTAATTGTGTGGACGCTGCTAACGGCAAACTATCCAACATGTTTTCAAGGTCATTTTGTCAAAAGTGTAAATATCTTTCGCCATTTAAATTATGATTAAAAAGAATGGACCAATAATTTTATCACTAAAAATGCCACACCAGACATTCATAGAAGAAACACGTTGATCTCGCCTATTTTCAATTGGATGAGGATTTTCATTAGCCCAGTAAACACGATTGTGTCTGTTGAATATTTCATTGTGAGTGGAAAGTTTGGATGTAATAGCGTTTTCTTCAGAAGCCACAAAGCAAACTGAAGTCTTCGTTCAGAATCTCCGAGATTCATAGTATTTGCAATGTGGTACTTGAAAGGCTTGAATTTATTTTGTTTTAGAATCAAACGGGCTTTTTCCTTAGAAACATTACATCCACTGGCAGTATCTCTGATTGACGTATTTGCATTAAAATGGGTCTCAGCAAAAACTTTTTATTCATCTTGATCTTTAAATTTAATCTTCCCATTTGTTGGCTTTTTAAATGATCCATATTTTTTCAAGTTGTTTCAAAGTGTTGATTTCTTGTCTTTTCAGAATATTTCAGGAACCTAGTCGGCTACCTAAATTTTGAAAACCGTAATGAATAGGCAATCGAATTCTGCCCAATTTTGCCCATTTAACTGGATTCTCTATCTTTAAAAATGTAGAAGGTACCCATACAAAGATTCGGAAAATGGCCACCCGTGCATAGACAATATTTATTTTTTACGAAAGAGAAATACCTATAGGCCCAATCGGTCTTACTGCCCTTGTGACATACATGTGTATTGTATATTCAAATTATATAAAATGTGTATTAATCCTGACCTATTCTAATTTTACAGTTTTATTATTATTTTAACAGATCGGTTCCCTTGTTTAAGTATTCAAGTAGTGTTTCTGTTGGAAAAGGGATGTGGGATTGTTTCATTAGACCAAGGAACTTTTTTTGGCTGCTCAATTTATAGCTTATTATTCCGTTTTGTTATTTCTAATTTAGTGACAGTTTGAAAATATGTTTTAAAAAATAAAGCAAATAATAGTTTTAATTTTAAAATACCCCATTTATAAAAATATTTAAAAAACAAATTTTACGGTTATGTACAGGTTATGTACACATTACTCGCAGCAAATCAAAGCAATTATAATCCGCATGCGCGAATCTTAAATCATTTGGACGGGGTCTGTACCTAGAGCAGCATATTTTTTCCTTTACCGTCCGGTTCAGTCCTGGAAGTTCGCGCTTGTGCGTTTCATTGCCATGTTGCCGCTATGCAGATATTTGTTACCTAACCATCCAAACAAAAAATTTGAATTACTGACAAAATGTTAATTATTGTAAAATACAAGCAGTTAAAACTAACCAAGAGGGATATGAAAATAGCTGTTTATGCACATTCAGCGATATTTGGCGACATTTTCCCTCACACATCTTAACGTATAAATTTCAAGCATTTTTTCAAGGCATATGAGCGGGGTAACGTGGGAGAAGTATTTAGAAACTTGCATGTTTTCAACATTAAACTAAATAACTAAACTGAAAAAAAGTTGGCGGAGGATACTCGAAAAAATATAGGAAACATTCAGTACATATGAATTTGCAATTGTAACTAAAAATACATATCCTTAGCTTTCCATTCAATTATCACACCGCTTGTTTTTTACAATTTCTGTCCCAAAAACTAGCAAATTTATATTGGAGAAACTCACACAATTTTAAATACTATGCAATTGCATTTAGAGTTATTTGACTTTGACAAGCAAATTCTTTTTCACGTCTAATAAGCGAGTTTTTTTCCGGTTCAACTTAATAAATTTTAGACATTTCTGAGTATTTTGACAATGCTTTAGGGCAAAATAAACTTATGACTATTTTTGGTATATGACCGCAGGCACTCTTACTTGCCAGACAAAATCGGTGATATTTCGAACACTAAACACTTACTACTCTTATTTTTAGTACTAAATAAGATAAAATTATAAAAATTGGAGGTTTTTGTTTGAAAAAATTGTAATTGGACGGTTTTCTCAATTTCATTTCAAAACTTATTTTTTTAACACCTTGTATTACATAGGTATGTACTTTGTACATAGTTATCAAATGTTACCAAAATTCTATTAAAGTAATTCTTTTTCAACAAGGAATGCAAGTCAAATTAAATAACACATATTTTCTTAATTATAATAATAAAAAAATAAGTATTATTCGAGTGCCTGCCACTGTAATTTTTGACATACAATTTAAAATATATAAAAAAGGTTAGATTTAGGTATTTGATATTGTACTTAAAATATATTTAGAATTTGGAGTAAAATTCAAAAATGTTATATGTATATACAGGGCATTTCATTTAAAATAGCAGTTAATACCTACGGTATAACCGCAAGTGCGGCCATCTTGAAAATATTTTAGATTGCTTGACCCAAATGACTTTCGTATACTGTCGAATTTTCAAGTATCTCCCAATTATCGTTTGCCATATATCGATCGCGGAGTTCCCGGTGGTTGAATAGTAGGAAATATTCATCTTGTCATCAATACTCTTCTTGTACATCAACCGACACGACAAAAACGGGAACAAACACAAGTTAGTTTTTACGATTTTTACAAGTTTCCGTAAATAATCCGAAAAGTAATATGCTCTAGTTTCCAAATGTTGGTAGTGTTGGTACCAACTAGCCCCCGATTTAGGTAATCTAGAATAGAAGAGAAAATGTCTGAAATCAATCCCATTTAAAATATTTTGAACATTTTTTTTATTGTATAGTTGTATACTTTCTGACCTTAAATGGATCACTTTCCTTTTTCTTAGCACATTTCAGTTATACAGAATTACCGTGTTGGCCAGATTGGGTTTTGTATTATAATTTATATCGTGCCCGCCTATTAGTTCTTACATAATTACTCACCTCTTACATAAAAAACAAAATAAAACCAAACGAAACCTATCAACCATCAAAATTGTTTAAAAAACGTTTAATTACATCATATGCGAAATCTGAATTTAAATAATCGTATTTATAGTTATTGGAACAAGATATGCCGTATTAAAGCTGCTAATTCTCCGAAAATTTACGATAAGAAAATGTAAACAATACCTATATTTACTCAGGTAATGACTCGTTCTGTACCCGTTTTATTTGCTAATCTTGCAAATACGGTTTGCATTTATTTAATCGGATGCTTGCTCTGACAGTCAAGTATGTAAGTGATTTAGTTTGGTTGATTAATCTAATAATATAAATTTTCCCCCTGTTTCGCAAAACACTTCAACAACCCTTCGCCTTCGGCTCATTCTGCAAACATATCGCTCACCGGCTGCAATAACGCATTTTGAGATTAAGCAAGATTTAATAATCGCTAATTTTACTTCAATTGTTTCGGCTATAAAATAAATTATTATTTTCAAACTTTCTGCTGCCACTTAATTGATATATATTTTTTATATTAGTTTGTTATAGAAATCTAGTTTACACCAATAAGCTACTTTCCTTTAACCTAAACTACTAGATGTACATTTGCAAAGTGTTATCCTATGATATTAACTTCGGCTTTGTCATTGGAGAGTTACTATTTTAATGTGTACATATATAGGCATATTACTTTTCTTTTGTTAAGAATCAACGATCAATTCCATGCACTAGTTCATAGGGTTTCACTCGACTCAGTCTTCTTGTTAAGCCATCTTTGTTCAACAGGTGGATGGCCTCAACGTTGATTTGATTTTGTAGTCTTCGTTCATGACTTTTTGCACAATTTTTGATTACATTGTCCACTGTTTGGACATGTAGGTCTTTATGGAGGTTGTCATTCCGGCGGTTGTACGATGCCGCACCCACGATGCCGCGTAGAACTTTATTTTGATAACGTTGTATAACATTTCTGTTGCTTTGGCTGGTACAACCCCAGAGTTGACTACCATAAGTCCACACCGGCTTGAGGACTTGGTGATACAGCAAGAGCTTATTATACACTGACAGGGCAGAATTACGACCCAATACCCAGTACATTTTACGGTATTTTAAATCATTAAATTTAAAATCTTCTTGTTTTTTCTTGACATGGGCCTTCCACCTAAGTTTAGCATCCAGCGTAATGCCTAGAAATTTAGCTGTATTTTGGGATGGAACAATTTGATTGTTGATATTAACTGGTTTGTATTTAACTTTCTTATTGGTGAAGTCAATGTGTACAGATTTCGATTCATTCAATTTGATTCGCCATTTTTTAGTCTAGCGCTGTATGTCATCAATGGCGGTTTGTAGTTTTTCTGTGGACTCGGTATTGTTGTTTCCAGCTGCCATGATAGCAGTATCATCTGCAAATGTGGCAACCATATTTTGTTCGGAAGTAGGAAGGTCACTGGAGTACAGGAGATAAAGCAAAGGTCCCAGTACACAACCCTGCGTCACACCTGCTTGTATTGTCTTTAATTCCGAAAATTCGTCCCCTCGCTTTATCCGGAAATACCTTTCAGTTTTGTATGACAGTAGCAGCGTTGAATATTGGATAGGTAGAAACAGTTGAAGTTTGTGTCTCAAGCCTTCATGCCAAACCCTGTCGAAGGCCTGGGCAACGTCCAAGAATATTGTAGAACACCGTTTTTTTCTTCTACTGTTTTCTCAATAACACTCGTTATTCGATGAACCTGGTCAATTGTGGAGTGCTGACTCCGGAACCCAAATTGATGTGGCGGGAGGAGGTTTTTTCTTTCTATAATTGGTGTTATTCTCTAAAATTGGAGTTTTTCATAAAGTTTTGACATACTCGGTCAAAGTGATATTGGCCTATACGATGATGCTTCGTGGGGTGGCTTACTACACTTAGGTACCAACTTCAGCAACCTTCCACAATTGGGGAACATAATTTAGTCGAAGTGATGCGTTAATCAGGTTAGTAAGTTTCACTAGACCTTTCCTGGGTAGTTCCTTGAGGATCTGACCAGTGATTAAGTCAAATCCCGGAACCTTCTTTGGATTTATGTTTTCTTTGATTTCTCTTTTTACCTCCGCTACTGTGGTAATGGAATCTCTTCACTTTCCTGGTTATCAATAGTTATCAATATCAAATCTGTTGGATTTGGTTGAAAGATTTTATCAAGGTGTTCGGCAAATCTAAATGCTTTCTGCTCATTATTTCTAGCCCAGCTGCCGTCCATGTTTCTGACAGGGGGTAATGGCATGATGGGATTTTTAATTTTTTTTGTTGTTTTCCATAGTGTATAATCGGTATTGATATCATTTGTTAGTTTCTTCAAATATTCGCTAATGGTGTCATTCTTAAGCTGCTTAATTTCTTCTTTTAATTGAGCGTGAGATTATTTAAAATAGTTTTATCTTGCGGGGATCTGGTGTGTTGCAATTTTTTTCTTGCCTTTCGGTTTTGTGGAATCAATTCTAAAATTTCTCTAGGATAGTTATTACCTTTCAATTTCCGTCTAATTTCAGGGGTGTTTTTCCATGAAGATTTTTGGATGTCATTGACGAACTTCTCCACTTCAGTATTCAATTGTTCCTTAGTTTGTAGTGGGTAGTACTAATTTAATTTTTTCTTCTAAGGTTAACCTAAAGCCCTTCCAATCTGTTTTTTTATTGACTAGCATGGGATTGCAGGACTTTTCGACGATATTTTCACTTAAGGATAAAGGTCTGAAATTAGTCTGAAAAGGTCTGATAAAGGTCTGAAATTAGCTCCAAGTTGTCTTCTATTAGTATATAGTTGCAAGATATGTTTTGGTGATGTAGAAATCTATCAAATCAGGAATTTTGTCAGGATCTGTCGGCCAATAGGTTGGTCTTCCCGTTGATATTGCCTCACACTTGCATTTTTGAATTGCCTTCAGTAGTTCCCTTCCTTTCGTTGTTATCACTCTTGATCCCCATTGGGTGTGTTTTGCATTATAGTCTCCTCCCATGATGAATCTACTTCCAATCGCCTTAAAAAATTCGATGTATCTTTCTGTCTTAATGTTGTGTTTCGGTGGACTATAAAGACTTGCTATTGTTATGTCATAGATTTTAGTTTTTACATTCACTGCAGTAGTTTGAATATATTCAGATTCATATTTTGTCTGTTCATAATGGTGGATGTTTTCCTTTACTATTACCGCACTTCCTCCCTTTGCTTCATTGTCGTGGTGAATGGTGTGGTATACTTTGTAACCCTTTATTTTGATAAAGGATTGCTTAATTGATATGGGCATAAAAATTTTTCACAATAATCAAATTTGGTTTGACACTTAATAGGACCCAAAATTTGAAAATGTGCCATTATCGTTTTTACTAAAAATATTACATTTTCGGTTAATACACTTTCCGGAATATTGACACAACTAGGTTCTTTTCTAGTACTAAATTTTGAGTTTTAGAGGGATTTACACAAACACTTTACTTAAAATATTTTTTTATAGAATAATGAAAACGTAAAATTTTAAAATTAACGGACATTTCAAATGGGATTAAACAAAAAACTTTGTTGTAAACAAAATTTCAGCCTAAACAGAGTTTGGAACACAGACTACATACCTAACTTTTGACTTTAATAACGAATTATGAGGATGTATTCTCAGAAGAAGACACTTTGAGGCCCTTGTAAAAATAGCTGTGGCTTTTCTTGATAGCATTGATTTTTAATAAATACATCAAATCGTCATGCTTCTTAGCTATCACCTATCACCAGAGGATTATTATAAACTTTATCAAGTTGACTTGATTGAAAGAAAGTACAGTTGTAGTAGTAGTAAACATCTTTATTTCTAAAAAGGCTATCGACCTATCAGTCTTTCTGCCCTTGTTTAATACATGTGGTCTTAATCTAAATAAAAAACAAAGATGAAAATTCTCTTATTCTAGGTTAAAATCTTATTAAATAAACTTTCCAATTCTAATGACAAGAAAAAATAATTTTATTGTCCAGTAGTCAGTTGCGTTTGTAAGTGTTCGAGTAGCGTTGATGTAGGGAAACGGAAGCGGGATTGTCTGGTTGGTCTTGTAAGGCAGAGGGGATTCAGCATGGTCCAGTTGTAGGGATTGTTTGTCCATTTTGTCTGTAAATGTATCAGTCTTTCCGAAATCTTTGTCATGTTTGTGCGTTCGTACAGTAGTTGGTTGGAAGGGTTGTGCAGTGGGTTTTGGGGATGTCTTATTTTCGTGATAAGTCTTAGTGCGATTTGTTCAGTGGTTTGTATATGCCGTTTTGACTTTTACGTTGCGTTTGTTCTGACCATATGTCCGTAGTCAAGCAGGGGTCTACATATTGATTTGTGTTGCGGTTTTTGTGCTGATTCCTCTGTCTTTGTAAGTTAGCGATCTAAAGTGTTTCGTCCTTTGGATTACTTTCTTTCTAACGTTTTGTGCGTGTCTAGTAAATCTTAGCACTTGGTCAAGTGTTATCCCTAGGTAGTTTATTTCTGATCTGGGAGTAGTTCTATTCCCGTCTGCTAGTATTGTCGGCGAGTTGTCTTTAATTTTGTGGTTTGGTAAGAGTAGCTGGTTTTTAGTTGAGTTTGATATTAGTCTCCACTTGTATTTGTGCGACGTTCTTTTTATGTAATATTAACAGTTTTGTACTGGTCTTGAGAATAAGATGTCTTATAATAAAAATAATCCAAACAATTTTTTTCAGTTCTGAAAACAGCTACATCACTAAATTTAAACGTGTTTGCATTGGTGTTCTAAGTGAAGTTAAGTGTAGTTTGATCTGACAATTCTTTTACATCTAGAAAGTCAGCATGGCTCATTTCTACAACTTTATAAGGTGTTCCGAATTTTTTTTTGACAGATTGTACTAGCATTACATACTGTGCAGGCGTATAAATTGGGCATGATTTTAACGACCTCTTGATTTTCTGCTCAATCACAAAATGAACGTTGTTGCCTTCATTTTGTGTGTGCCCAGTGACTAGATATTTGCCCAACGGCATAAAAGTAGGCCGCAAGCACAAATTAATTGTTTTGTTGAACTGCGACCTTTGTAATTATCCGAGTAAAAAACAATATCTAAACCGTTGTCAACGGCCTCGCTTTTCAAACTCAAACAGGATTCTCAGCAGCAATTTCGATAACTCCTCGTTTACATTCGCCCTCGTGCCACATAAAACAGCTAACAAAGCCCTGGCCTTTTTGTGTAAGTTCACATACAGGAAAATTATAGGTTGACAAAAACTAGAAACGTCTCCTTTTGAAGTAGGCAAGTTCGCTTGCAGGTCAAAACAGGCTAGTGCGTAGTTCTCGTTAATTTTGTTTTTGTCTTTCTCCTTTTCTTCCCTACTTAAGATTTGTTCCCTCTGGTGGTATTCATAATTTTCCTTTAAATTATATGTTTCGTCTTCGTTGAAAAATGCTAAATTAAACTCATAATTAAAGCATTTCGGTACGTGTCCAAAGTAGCAAACGGCTTATTTTCCTTCAAACAATCTTTTTTGGAGCACCTGTAGAGTTCGACTATAGTTTTACCTTCTTCAATGTACTCTTTCTGAGTATGCGCACGTGTATAATGGCTTTCTATTTTGGGTATAGATCCAATGTGATTACGTACTGTTATGAATTTTACTTCTAACTATATTCTCTTCTAACTTCTTCTAACTATTATCTCGGGCGTGAGTTAGAGCAAGAGCTAGTATTTTGCGGCTAGTAAGCGATATTGGGAACGCTCAATAGACAACAGAAAATCACGCACACTCAAATTCAACTGCATAACTGATGTATTTAAAACAATTAACAATTTTTTGTATTTAAAGAATGAAAATTAAGCGGGAGTGTATCACTCGAATATTTTTGGTAACACCCTTATCCTATGGATACCTTAACTTCAATCAAGATTAAATGGTGAAGGAGAAGGATCCTGAGGGGACCAGCTGGAGTGATCACTTCAGTCAGTGGCCTCGCAGGTCTTCCAATGAGGAACGGTCGTATCAAATAAAAAAGAAAAAAAAATCTACAGTAAAGGGGTACCAAAATATGAAAGGAAAGCACTCAGGTTCAACTGTGAATCACAATTAAAGTCAAAAATAAAAAAACTGAGTTCGAATGTAGTCGAACTTGAGTGTTTCAGCTTAAGTAGTTAACTAATAAATATTACTCAGGACAAGATGAATGTTAATAAAAAAAATGGACTGATAAAAAACTATTAAATGTCTTCACCAAAAGTTGTGCGCCAGCATGCATCCAAGTAGCATACAACTTGTACCAAAAAAAAACACCAGATGCAGCATCAACGTGAAAAATCCAATAATCACGATGAGGTCCCCAAAAGAGCTGGTTCTGAATTGCTCCAGGAATCTCGGATCAGTAACACGTGGTCACGGTGGCCATCATGGATTCGTATCCGGTCCTTGTGTCCCAAAATTCTGACTCAGCTGATTGGACACTTTCTTTTCCCAGTGAAAAGCAATGTTTCTTGCAATCTATGCAATCATCAAGGAATATCTTGATGCTAAATTAAACTCAAAAAACCGACCATGCGGTAGCGCTGACCACAATGAAAAACGCAAGGCCCGACCGTGCGGAAGAAACTCAAAAATCGACCTGTCGATCTGATCGTCACGGCCTAATTAGTTCTTGAACCATCAAAAATCTACTGCTACACCAGTAGATTCTTGAACCATCAAAAATCTACTGCTACACCAGTAGAGGTTTTTCCTCCCCCCAATCTTCCGTTGGCGCAGGAATAAAAAATTACCAAATTCATTGGCCCTAACGGAGACGTGATCCCGCTCAACATTCTTTTCGCCGCGATAAGAATGGCCAAATTTGCCCGATTCTGATTTTACAGCCAAAATTTTACTCTATGATGAAAAAACCAAAACAGATTTGCTCGGCAAATAACTTGAAAACGCATACCGAGGTCGAGTCGCATAACAGTACTTCATTTTTAATGTATTCTGGCACGACTTTTCGATTTTTATGTTTTCCTCTACAAACTTCTAAATTCCCTGCTTGTCTTTTGTTAATTACAGTTCGTATATATCCATTGGTAATACTTAGAGTTGACGTGAAAAAGAGCTTGCATTTTTCACATCATTTCGCACGTTTTATAATGAATTGCATAAAGCATTGTTCTTTACTCTACGTTTGTTTTTCTTATCAGATTGAGCATTAACTTCTTGCAGTAGCGTCAAAATAAAAGCTCTCTGTTTAATGGTATCTCCCATTTCCCAATATTTCTTAAATAATCGTTGCCTGTCTTCCTGTGAAAAATTTCCTGTACACTTCTGGGAGCATTTATCTTCACATGGAGGCTTAATTTTCCTTTCTGGAGCTTCCTGTCCTTTATTTAGCCTCCTATATGCCCTTTCTCTATTTCTAATCTCTTCTCTTCCATTCGGATGGAACAGCCTTCCTTTTTCTTGTTATATTTTTCTGGATGGTATTGCATACATCATTTTGATTCACATCTATCAAAGAACACAGCCTTTGGCTATTCGTCTCACTGTTGGATGTAGATTTACTCGACGATTCATCATTGCTGTAGTTCGGGTCTTTCATTAAATCGTCTGAACAAAATGAATCCTTTTCTGAAGTGTTACTATCACCATCTGCGACATTAACTTCTAAATTTTCATCGGTATGCACTGCGAGTTCTATCGTGGTTAATTCGTTTGACACAATATCATTGACGTCTCGATGCTCTCACTCTGACTTTGGTGTGTATATTTTCCTGACTGTACTTTAATTTATTCCAAAAAAATTCCTGGGTTTCGGTCAATTTTATTCTTTATTATTTAAAATGTCACATACGTTTCGGTGTCTTTCTCCACCATCATCAGTTTGTCTAAAATATACATTTACAGTTATCATCAATTTATATAAAAAAATTTCGTCAAAATTCACATATTAAAATACAAATCACACACATATCAAAAAGTACATTAAAAACAATGGTTTTCAGGTGATGAGGCAGGACAATCATGTCTGGGAAAAGACTAGAATCTATTGTTTAGAGATTTAAATTTAACTTACGTGTATAGTTGTTTCTACCTTCACATTTGACTGGCTATTGAATTCCATATTTTATTCGATATCGAGCTAGAGAATAAAAAAAACTGTTTATATTTCGCTTTTTATTTGGATTCTAGGAATATCAATTGCTCTGCAATTCTTCAATGTCGTCAATGTTTTTCGAACTATTGACGAATTATCACCAGAGACGAAGTCGTCATTCGAAAAACCACACTTTTCGCCATTGTATCGAAAACTACTATTTCTGCACACTGCGTAAAAGTAAAACAAATGACATACGCCCGTGTGCAAGGTAAAAATGTATTAAAAGTGCTTCTTTGTGATCATGGCTTCTGTACGCACGGTGACAGTTGTTCATTTATTCGAATAAAGAACATGTTGACCTTCTGCTAGGTTTATTCCCTGCGTACGATAGATTTGTTTCAATATGGATAATGGCCGCTCCCATTCTCTAGTAGGAGGGATTCAATAACTTAGAATCTTAGGATTGAGGCACTCGAGTGGACAAGTATATTGATGCTATATGCTGAGTATTGATGCTATTCATAGAACGTTAATGGGACATCTTGAAACGCCATACGAGATGAAGAGACTCCTGATGGTAAACAGAATTAGGGAATCGAATTGCATTAAGGCCCGCTTGCACCAACTAACTCTAAATCTCGAGCTGAATTTTTACAAAAGCTGGGCTTAATTCCACTATCCCTGCAAAAATGATCAGCTTTACAACCCTGGGTGGGTCTTGGCACTGACTGTACAACTTTCCTCCATTCAGCACGGTTTTCCATCAATCCAAAGTCCATAGGGAGATTCAACTTCTGCATGTCTGCTCTGATATTGTCTCCAGAGCATTCTGGGACGCCCAGGTGGCCTTCTCCCGGTTGGGACCTCCTCCCATGCCAATCTCACCAGTCGTTCCTGGTCTTCCCCAGGTTCCAGTCGCTTAGACTTAATCTCTCGGACAATATCACCACCATTGTAAAGTTCTTGAATTTCGATATTGGTCAGTGATCGTATCATGGAGGGGTTCAAAAATTTTTCTGAGGATCTTTCGTGCGAAACGTTTCAGTTTTTCTCCGTTTGCTCTGGTCAATGCCCATGTCTTGCATCCATATGTTATCACTGGCCTGATAATGGTTTTAGTCTGTATAGACAGCGGTTTGCAGATTGGATTCTGCCTTTGATCTCCTCGGTTATGTCATTGTCAGCGGTGGCTATGGCTTTACATACTTGAAATGTTCCACTCTTTCAAAATTAAATGTAATTCATTCCAATGTATTCCTGGGTTTTCAGTCAATTTTATTGTCACTAATTATGTTGTTATGTGATGAGCCCTGCGTTTCGTCCCGGGTCTACCTATTGGACTCGGAAATTAAATGTAATGTTTTGTTCTATTCTGTCTCTTGGTTCCATTCTGTTCATGCACATGGATTTCGTCTTCTCTTCGTTGACCCTTAGTCTCACCTCGCCCGCTCCCCTCTCGATCCTGTTGAAAATGTCCTAACCTTTTTAATCGTCATTTCTTTAATCAGATCGATTTACAGCTAAGTAGCAAATTCGTTCCACTACAATATGACTATTTCATAATGTTGGTTTTCTATTCAAGTTTTCTTGAAACCTTGAGAACGTCATTGATGAAAAGTTACTAGAAGTTTGTGCACAGTTTTCATCAACTACAAGACAAGCCATACTGAGACAATAATTTGAAATTCAACTGATATAATAATAGCTTGCCATAAATATGTTTTATAAAAAAATTATGTCAAAAACTGAAATATTATATTTTACATGGGATTCCAAGTAACACGTGACATTGAAAATGTTAAGGCTACATAACTTCGTAATAATAATCATAGTCTTCGATAATCAAGTAACTTCACAATGCGATTGTTACTGTCATGGAAACGGAACAATTATAAATTGTCATTTCGTACATTTTCTTTATATTAACATCAACGATTTCGGTTTAGACTGTTTGCAGAAATGGCAAGAATAAAGGTAGTTAATAGACCGCCTCGTAAGTATTTTTGCTATTATTATTTCTGATATTTATTTTACTGTTGACTACTTCTGTAAGTAGTCACAGCCTGCAGCGCAGGGTGATGAGTTAAAAATTTCGTTCGATTAAAAACAGTTGTGGTTTTAAGCTTTTCTTATAAATGGCTCGATTTTAAGTACAGATTTACTTATGGTATCCGAACTGATCATCTAAAATAACTAATATTATCAATTCAACTGAAAAATTGCGACAATCAGCAGACTTATTTTTTATTCTTCATTAATGTCTCCCAAAATAGAATAAACGGATTATTTCATTTTTTTCTATGAATACCGTTTCTCACATGTTAAGCAATGTCCATTTTATTCCAGGCAAACCTCTCAACCTTCGATATATTTTCTCACGAAGTTCTGCTGCCTCTGTTATTTTGGCTTTAAACTCAAAATCATATACTATCTTGTTTGTAGCATATAGACATTTTTAATTAGGACGATATTTATGTAAGGCATTTTTGTCTAGCATTGGGAAACTTCAAATATGGCTTATCTAAAATATTTCCATTTCATTTCAATTTCACTTTTTTAATGAAAATAATTAAACCCTTATTTTTTATTTTCAGATAGGACGAAAATTGTACAAACCGCAATTGGCTTTTAAAACTGCTTTAAAATATGTATTTGTTAGTTTTGACTTTGACCCTATGTTGAATTTCACCAGATCGTAACATTTATTGACCTATTCTCCCTACATACATCTAGATTACTTTCTATAGGATTCCATCATGTTTTGAAATATTGCAAATGTTTAAGCACCACCATCATTAGTTAATATTAACTTTTGGACTGAATTACGTTCCGCTCAAATATTTTTCCTTTATTATATTTAGCTTTAATAACATTTATTTTGTATTCAGCTGTTGGTCTGAAATCCAGAAGCACGAAGCGAAAACTCCTAACCGATTTGGGTGCTCCTTTCAAGAAGAGCAGAGGTATAGACTTGGCAACTCCCAAACTGCCCCCCCATGGGTATCCATTAGACCACCCGTATAACAAAGATGGTTATCGCTATTTACTAGCTGAACCAGACCCACATGCACCTTTTCGGCAGGTATATCGGACTGATCAACGAACAGTTGAATTCAAAGTAGTATTGTCTCATTTATTTTAGGAATTCGACGAAAGCTCAGACTGGGCTGGAAAACCGATTCCTGGCTGGCTGTACAGAACGTCCATTCCAAGTACTGTTCTCCTAGCTCTTCATGACAGAGCTCCTCAATTAAAAATTTCCGAGGATCGTTTAGCTGTAACTGGCGAAAAAGGATACTCGACTGTCCGAGCTACCCATTGTGAGCATTTAACATCAACCAACATTTCAATCATGAAGTTAAACAGGCAATTTGCCTCAGTAGGTTTTGGTGATAACTTCTCAAATATCATGGTTTTTTTTTCTTAGTTGTTACGAAAGGCTGTTGGTATTGGGAGGCAACTATTGAAGAAATGCCAGAAGGATCAGCGACCCGCATGGGTTGGGGTCAGGACTATGCAAACCTTCAAGCTCCTTTGGGGTATGATAAGTTTGGATACTCGTGGAGATCTAAGAAAGGAACTAAATTTCACGAGTCTCATGGAAAACATTATGGAACTGGGTACAGCGAGGGAGATACCGTTGGTTTTATGATCGTTATGCCACAAAGCAACACTACCAAGTTAGTTCCGAATACCTATAAAGACAGGGTTAGTTTCTTGAATATTTAAATAATTTGACTAAGAATCTATCGTAACTTCCATAACCTATTTATAGCCGAATTTGGCAAGAAAAAAATAAGACGGGTCAGTCTTCCCAGACAGCACAAGACATCTGCAAGACGTCTTCTTTATGTCGTTTTTATGTCCGAACGTCTTATGTCTCTTGAAGACATCTTAAAAATGTCTATTACAAGACGTCTTGTAAATGCCTGACACACGACGTCCTTAAGATGACTTGTAAAGACCTATTACAAGACGTCTTGGGAATGACTTATAAAAGACCCATTTAAGACGTTATTTACGAAGTTCTATAAACTGCTTTCCTCGCTATTTTACGAACTTGCTCGAGTGCTTCCGATTGCAATGAACAAATTTAATGCCGTTTGTTAAATCGTCTATGGCGGTGTTTATAACGTCTTTAATAGTGTGTAGTCTGTGTTTCCGATTTAACCGAACATGTGCTACTGGTAAGCTAAACAAACATTACATGAGGGCATTACAAGAGAGTCAACGAAAGACAACTTTACAATTCCCATGTAAGTTGCGTTAGTGGTGACATCGTTTCACAGCCTGGGTGCAGCTCAAGCAACTCAACGTTTCAGGCACAACATGTTGAACCATATCACAATGTGAACTTTCAGTGACAATAGTGAGTTTTTATGCCATGATAATTCCGATACTGATTCAACAGCAGACGGCAATGAATTTGAAGGTTATCCTACCATATACTCGGTAAATTGTGATAGTTTAAACAGTAGTGGTAGTAATAACTCATTTAAAGAAAAGTTGACAGAATGGACAATGAAGCACAATATAGCCCATACTGCTTTAAAGGACTTATTAAAACTAGTACAACCTATTTGTAAATATTTGCCTTTGGATGCAAGAACCTTACTTCAACAGTCAGGTCTGTTGAAGTAAAATCAATGATGCCCGGACATTAATATCATATTGGGCTAAATAAGTGTATCAGCAGAATTTTCAACAGTTTGGACTCAAAATCAATTAACAGCTTGAATAATTCAGTACGTCTTATAAATATTGACGGATATGATTGCCACTTGCTAAAACTTCATCTAGTCAGGTATATCCAATATTAGCGAGTATTTCTGGCAATAAAAATGATAGGAATATACCATAACAATCAGAAGAATGCAACCATAGATAAGGACAAGCAACTGAAGTTATCAAGAAAGGTTTCTTCAGGTTCAAGAATTTTCAAGATTGGGTGGTTCGTATCCGTATACCTGGTGAAAAGTTCGTGTTTTAACTAACGAACAAACGATCAAATATAGTTGGCTGGCGAGAAATGGGAAAAATATTTTAAAACTTAAATATTTCCAGTGTTGTAATAGGTATACTATATAATCTTATAATGATTTCTGTTCAGATAAGAATTCAGAATCCATAAAAATGTAAAAAAAATTCTTTGTAGACAATATGAAATTTGAAAATAATATACATATTTTTTAAATTTAACTGCTTTAAAGATTACAGGATACGCAGGGCGTCCGACAGACAAAATGAAAAAAATTAATCAAATAAAAACATGTTATTTTATTTTACATTCCCAGTAGTAAGAAAAGTTTTGTACCTGGTAACACTCTTCAAGACATATTTAAGTAATCTCTTCAAGACCTGTTTAAGTTATCTCTTCAAGACGTTTTTAAGTCGCCTCTTCAAGACATCTTAAAGACGTCTTTGTGCTGTTTCGGGGTTATTTATATACAGGATGTCCCATTTTCGATACTTTTATAAGGTATCTCAGTAATTGTTAGTGCAATCAAAAAACTAGTATAGATGTCATGTGATCTTTTCAGGCCAAACTTCAAATGGTAAATTCAAAATTTGACAATTTTTGCTCCCTTAAGAGAAACAAGGGGTAATCAAAAACTTGTCAATTTCAAAATAACTATATATTTTCTATTTTCTTAGTTAAAAGAGATATTAAAAAATGTTCTATGTAAAAGTTTTTATGATTGTTTTGCCTATCACAATATTTGCAGTTAATGTTTAACATTGTTAAGTGACATAAAACAGTAATATTTTTTTTGCGCAAAAACTGTGTATGTATCAAAATTTTATAAAAATGCAAAAAAAGGATCAGTGCATGAACTCATAAAAAATAGGTGGTTCCAGCTACCAAATGAAAAGTTCTGGTAGTTTTTGTACCTAGACACTCAAGAATTCATTATTTGCCCAAAGCGGATGAACTCGGTCGCTGCATCATAATATGAGTCTTACATCGGAACAAATTCACAGAGAGTTTCATTAAAATCCATCGTACCATTCTTCCAATATTGCAAAAAATATAATTTATTTGAGGAGCTTTGACCATCAATAGCAGAGGCGCCGAACATTTTATTTAATTTTGTATATTTTCCTGACTGTACTTTAATTCATTCCAATGTATTCCTGGGTTTCAGTCAATTTTATTGTTTATTATTTAAAATGTTACAAATACGTTTCGGTGTCTTTATCCACCATCATCAGTTTGTCTAAAATATCCATTTTACATTTATTATCAATTCAATTAAAAAAACTTTCACAAAATTAACATATTAAAATTCAAATCACACACATATTAAAAAGTACAATTTGGGACCTTGGTTCTCAGGTGATGAGTCGGGATAAACATGTTCGGGAAAGGACTAGAATCTATTGTTTAGAGATCTAAATTTGACTTACATGTTTAGATGTTTCTTCCTTTACATTTGGTTGGACATTGAATTACCTATTTTATTCGATATCGAGCGAGTGCCCGAAAAACCTATTTATATTTCGCCTTTTCTTTGCATTCTTGGAATTGCTCTGTAATTCTTCAATATCTGCTGTTTAATTTTTATTTACCAGGTCCATTCAATTCATGCATGCGATCATTTAATTAGCGTATGATACACAGAGCTAATATTGTCTGTATCTGATCTGAAGTTTATTGCATTCTGATGTTTCTTAATTTGTATCATTTCATGGATTCTTCTCTTATTATAGTTGTCTTCATTGATCAATATTTGTGTGTTATCAAAATCAAAATCATGCAACTTTTGTTGTGCATGTTGTGCTAATGCTGTTGCATTTTCGTTAACCTTTCTTAAGCTATACTTATGTTCGTATATTCTTTTCTTTAAATATTGCCCTGTTTGTCCTATGTATGTGTTGTCACAGTTCAAACAGTCAATCTTGTATATTACGTTAGGTGTGTCCAACTTATCGCTTCTAGGCTTAAATTTTGTGAAACATTCCCTTACCAAGTTGTTTTTAGTTCTTTGGAGTTCTCTAGGAGCAGAAGCTCCATGAGTCTCTAATGTGATATTGTGAACTTCCCAGTATATTACTCAACACAGCTGACAGGTACTTAGACAATTGGTAAGTCGGTGCATTTATGTTGCTAACTATCGGTCTTAATGGGTGGCCTGCTTTGTGAAGCTTTGGCAGGCCATATATAAATGGTGCTCGGCCGTTGTTGCAAGATAGTGTTCGTTTTAAATTATCTGATAGTTAGTGAGACCGATAGTTACCAACATAAATGCACCGACTTACCAATTGTCTAAGTACCTGTCAGATGTGTTGAGTAATATACTGGGAAGTTCACAATATCACATTAGAGACTCATGGAGCTTCTGCGAATTTATAAAAAAACAGAAGATACCTGAGAACCATCGCCTAATATCGCTTGATGTAGTATCGCTATACACAAACGTCCCGGTAGATTACTCAATACAGTGCATAAGAAATAAATGGTCTGAAATTAGGGAATATACATCATTGCCCGAAGGTGAATTTGTTGGGGCGGTAGAGCTGTGCCTTAAGTCCACGTACTTCCGGTACGGGGACAATTTCTATTCGCAAATATATGGAGTAGCTATGGGGTCCCCCATAGCTGCAACAATTGCAAACCTTGTAATGGAAAGTCTGGAAGAAAAACTAATACCTGATTTGGACTTTAAATGTGGATTTTTTAAAAGATACGTGGATGACTGCATAATGTGCCTGCCAAACCAAAAAGTTTAATACACACTAGATAAGTTTAATGCATTCCATGAAACCATTAAATTCACCATTGAGGAAGACAAAAATGGGTCATTAAACTTTTTGGATGTGACGGTTGTGTATGACAATAATGGGGAAATAAAAACAAACTGGTACACAAAGGATGTGTGGTCTGGTAGATACTTGAATTACCAATCATATGCACCTATTCAATATAAAAAAAGTGTGGTAACAGCTCTTATTGATAGAGCGATAAAATTAGCACATTGTGGATACAGACAAAAAAATATTGAAAAAATAAAAAAGGTACTAGTAATGAACAACTATCCCAAAGAATTCTTCGAACCAATTATAAAACAAAGAATTAATAAAATATACAATGCAAATAAATGGAACAACATAAATAATATAAAAAAGAAAAAAGAGGGTGAAATCAAGTATGTATCATTACCGCACATACCAGAAATCAACACAAAAATAAAAAATGTTTTAAGACCGCATAATATTACTATAGCGGAAAAAACTAAAAACAACTTGGCAAAAGAATGTTTTACAAAATTTAAACCTAAAAGCGATAAGTTGGACACACCTAACGTAATATACAAGATTGACTGTTTGAACTGTGACAACACATACATAGGTCAATCAGGACAATATTTAAAAAAAACAATATACGAACATAAGTATAGCTTAAGAAGGGTTAACGAAAATGCAACAGCATTAGCACAACATGAACAACAAAAGTTGCATGATTTTGATAACACACAAATATTGATCAATGAAGACAACTATAATAAGAGAAGAATCCATGAAATGATACAAATTAAGAAACATCAGAATGCAATAAACTTCAGATCAGATACAGACAATCTTAGCTCTGTGTATCATACGCTAATTAAATGATCGCATGCATGAATTGAATGGACCTGGTAAATAAAAATTAAACAGCAGATATTGAAGAATTACAGAGCAATTCCAAGAATGCAAAGAAAAGGCGAAATATAAATATGTTTTTCGGGCACTCGCTCGATATCGAATAAAATAGGTAATTTAATGTCCAACCAAATGTAAAGGAAGAAACATCTAAACATGTAAGTCAAATTTAGATCTCTAAACAATAGATTCTAGTCCTTTCCCGAACATGTTTATCCCGACTCATCACCTGAGAACCAAGGTCCCAAATTGTACTTTTTAATATGTGTGTGATTTGAATTTTAATATGTTAATTTTGTGAAAGTTTTTTTAATTGAATTGATAATAAATGTAAAATGGATATTTTAGACAAACTTATGATGGTGGATAAAGACACCGAAACGTATTTGTAACATTTTAAATAATAAACAATAAAATTGACTGAAACCCAGGAATACATTGGAATTTTATTTAATAAAAGTTAAGTCAGATCGTCTTTTGAGCCAGATAATGTCGCAGTACCTTTTTGATCATGTACTTACGGGACACCCTGTATTTTATCAGATAAGGAGTAGAAGGAATAGCTGACACAAGAAAGTAAATAAAAACTATAGAAACCTTGAAACGAAGTAAGAGTCAGACTATCGATTAAAATAACTGAAATCATCACAAATGTTCGAAAACACCAATATTTTCAAGGCACTCTTGACATCTTTTTCGAAGGGATTTTGAGTTATTCATGATCTGTATCCATCCAACCATGATTGGGTTTTATTTCTGCAAAAGTCTCATTAATAATTTATAATTAATAATTTAATAATTTTTTTTGATCAAGTTCTTCCCGAGTTGAGATTATTTCTTTATAAATTTTATTTTCCAACATTGGTCGGGGTGGACCTATCTTCCAGTAGGTCCGTGTCCGGGATCACGTTTTCATTTGAACATATTTATTTTCAGATAAGGATTACACCTTCTTATTGCTACTTAATCTACGGGTACTTAAATACTAACATCAGTGGGTATATAATGACACCAAAGACTGAATCTACCTTAACTTAATCTTAATCCTAACTTAACCTAAAAAGCCTCTCCTGCTTCTTACAAACTTATAACTAGCCCATGGTCCTCGATGTGGTTCAGCAACTGGTCATCGCATGTGGTCCACGTCTTCTTCTTAGACTGTGTCCGCAGGGAGAGGTCTGCGATTACGGGGAAACTTCTTTGTACAAGAAACCCTGACAGTGGGATTCTTGCTTTGCCAAACCTTTTCCAGGAACTTTGACATTAAGTTCCTGGTGTGATTCAGCAGGTCTTCTGTCTTCAGGTCTCGCCTCAGTGTGGTGTTTCTGACATGATAGATAGATAGATAAAATTTATTAAACATTCACATTACTAAATTCACAAACAAAGTTTAAAACAAAAAACATAAGTCAGTAAAATGTCCCATGTCTGGCCAGATGTTCGGCCGGTTGCTCTTTGCCCATGATCTAAATAGGCGCGCTAAGTCGTCCATTACCTGGGCAGTGCCCTAACATGGACATTCCCGAGCTAGCCATACGCACGACAACGTCAGGAGATAGTCTTGAAGTGGCGGTTTTGGTTTTATTCGAGGGGCATTCATTAAGGAAAAAAGGTCTTCCTGAAGGGAAGCCAAAAACCCCTTTTGCTTCGACCTTTAAGTTTGATACTGTCAGCCGTGGCGTTAACCGCCGGCAGTTTCAACTAGATGACCAAATCCATCCGCCCCCGCCCCGACCGGTGCAAGGACCAGCCAACACCAGCCAGAACGAGGCAGGACGAACCCGTCAAGTCACGTTATGTTGGATTTGTGCGTTTCCAGCCTGCTAGAAACGACTGTCTGCAACTGGCAGGCAATGTTTGTTTGTCGTCACGTACTGTCAGGGACAAAATCCTCATAAAATATGGGAAGTCGCTTATACAGGGGACCATGGGTTGGGCGATCGTTTGCTCTTACATGGGTGATATTTCGCGTGAGGACTGAGCCTTGCACTCCGCTATGATAAAATTTTTCAGCGATGGTATCCATATAGTCGGCTATATAGGCCATCCCTGTAGCTTCGTGCATTTCGGTTATTCTGGTGTATCTGTCAGCCGATAGGACGCCTCTCAGGAACCTATTTTGGGTCCTTTGAACACGTCGTCTCGTGGAATCATAGACAGAGTGCCAGACAGGGGAGCCGTAGGTCAGTATGGGCCTTATAGTGGAGGTGTAGAGCAGAAGTTTATTTAGAGGTGATAGGAAAGAATTTGGCGCCAGAAGAGAGTACAACTTTCTTCGGGCCATGGCAGTCTTTTGTACAGCATAGTCAACATGCTTATTGAAATGGAGTCGGGCGTCTAGTTTGAATCCCAGGTATTTCACCTCTTTTGTTGGTTTGATAGGAGTATTTTGGACCACGAGTGGTGATAAGATTTTGTTGTTAGTGAATTTGCGCGAAAAGATAATAAGTTCCGTCTTCCTGGAATTCGCTTTAAGTTTCCATTTGTCAAAATACGGCGTCAATAAACTCAGGTGATGTGCAATGCGAGATTTCGCAGCCTGAGCATAAGACGATGCGTAGATAGCCGTATCATCAGCGTATAGTGCTATTTTTGTAGTGGGAAGTTTTGGAATGTCTGCTGTGTACAATGTATACAGCAGCGGCGAAATCACTGTTCCTTGTGGTACACCTGCCGCGATGCGTCTTTTGACAGAAGTGGTATTCTCCACTTTCACCTGGATGGAACGGTTTTTTAGGTAGGACGCTATCAGGGAAACTAGGTAGAGTGGCAGTGAATGCACTGCAAACAACTTGTACAGCAGGCCTGTGTGCCAGACTGTGTCAAAGGCCCTTTGCATGTCGAGAAGCAGCATAACCGTACTTTGAAGCTTATTAAATGCTGCATAGGCATCCGTTGCGATCCTAGCAGTCTGCAGCGTTGTGTTGTGTCTTGGTCGAAAGCCAAACTGCTCATCCGGGATTAAACTTCGAAGCTCGGCTGCTGCCTGTAATCTCGAATGGATGACCTTCTCGGTTAATTTGCCGAGGGTGTTCAAGAGGGAAATTGGCCTATAAGAGGCGGGTTCGGTCGGGTTTTTGCCCGGCTTTAAGATGGGGATTATTACAGCGTTTTTCCAGTCCTGTGGGAAGTGCTGCAATTTAAGGACTGCGTTGACTATTTGTACTATTAGCACAATAGTTTTCCGCGGTAAGTTTTTGAGGAGTAGATAAGGGATGCCGTCTGGCCCGGGGGCTTTTCGGCTAGGGAGGCGCCGAAGACACGATTGTATCTCCGACGGGGTTGTTATATAGGAATGCAAAATCGAGGGTGGTATAGGATACTTCCGTTCTACAAAAACAGCGGTCTGTCTTTCCATTTCGTTATCCTGAAGGGCTGGTTGGACCTTGTGTACTTCTGCCAAAAAGTCAGCGAGCAGCTCGCACTTGTCACTGGTGGTAATATAACTCCGCCCCTCTTTTTCAAGAGCGGGGACTTGCTCATAGCCTTTTCGCAGACTTCTCGACAGTTTCCACAGAGAATTGTCACGGGGAGTCAGATTTCGCAGTTTCTCCGCCCAGGTATAATTCCTGTATGCGGAGATTTCGCGCTGTATGTCTCGTGCAAGCTCTGCTGCCATTATGCGATCGGCAGGTTGTCTGAATCGCTGCCAACGCTTCCTGATTCGATTTTTCGCCTTAATAAGGTCCAAAATTTCCTCAGGAAGATTGTCGTGCCGCGGTCTGTTCGGAACTTTTTTGGCCAAAGCTTGCTGTGTCCGTTGTATATTCCTGGTCAGACCTTTTACCGCATGCTCTAGAGCTTCGACAGTATCAATCTGGCCCGGAATACACGTCAGGTCTTGTAGTCGTTTTCGATATTCGCGAAAATCGAAATTTTCGTATGAATATCGAAAGTCGTTAGTTTGTGTGCGCTTTAAATCCCTAATGTCGAGGTAAATGGGCAAATGGTCACTGCTGAGGGCGTCTATAACCACCATCTCCGTGAGATTGGTGAGTCCTTTGGCAATTCCGAAGTCGAGGTAGGATGGATTCCCTCCACTGTTCGGGTAATGCGTTGGGGATGAAGTGGGCATAACGAGTAGGCCATTGTCGCGAACGTAGTCGGCTAGAAAATTGCCGGCTGCGTTTTTATGTCCAGGGTTATTGAATAGTGGATGGCGGGCGTTGAAATCTCCCATTAGCAACACCCTATTGGTGTTTATGAAGAATGGATCGACAACAGCGGCCTGTAAGCGTACGGTGGAGAAATAGCCACAGTAGATCAAAACTCCATCAGGAAGTTCAACGCCGACGTTCTCTATTGCTGACTGCCTGTGTGGCAGTCTCCTGTATGGAATTGACGTTTTGACCGCTATGGCCACCCCTCCCCTTAAACCGGGCCTATCGGCACGTTCGAGCCTGTACCCCCGAATCCTAAGTATATCCCCGGGGCGCAACCATGTTTCGACAATCAACGCCACGTCGATATCCTCGGTCCGAAGGAAGTGCACAAACTCACCGAGACGACTCCGGAGTCCGCATGAGTTCCATTCTCCTATCCTCATAGGGCACAGTTGGCAAAATCAGGGCTTAAAAATCGAAGCTGTTAATATCTTCATTGAAGAACTGCGCTGAGACTAGGAATTTGTCTGTCTTCGAGACGCAACCCCTCAATGCAGCGCTGTAAAATCTTACCGCCTTGATCACCTCCCCCAAGTTGATTTGCGACGACAGCTCGGCGAATTCCCGCTGGACAGTGCCCAGCATGGCCACCGCGTTCCCATTTATACCATGGGCTGGGTGGGCGGAGCTCGTCGGGACAGCTTCGTGCTGCCTCAGCGGAGGAAACTCCGCTAATGAAGGCGGTGGCGGGGGCAGCATGGTCCTGTTGGCGTGACCTGGCGCCATGGTCCTGCTGCTTAGGGATGAAGGGTGGATCGGGCCAGGGGCTCGACTGGTTTGACCCCAGGCTGGCCTCGTTGGAAGAGGAGCAGGGACGAAACGCTGCTTCTCCGCCGGGACTTGCGCCTGTTTGTAAATGTATACTGGGCAAGCCTCGTCAAAGCTACGATGAGGCCCACCGCAGTTAGCGCATTTTAATGTAGCCCCAACGGGGCAGGCCGTGATTTCATGCCCCCCAGCGCATCGGGAGCATTTAAAGTCCCGGTGGCAGTTCCCGGAGACATGACCCCAGCCCTGGCATCGACGACACTGTGTCAGGGTCTTCCGGTTTTTGCGGGTTTCCCACGAAACCCTGACACTGCACACCACCCTGGCCTCGGCGTTAAGCCTTCGGAGGGTTGCCTTGTCGCTGGTGACGACCAGGTAGAGCGGCCTGAAAAGTGTCTTCATTTTGAAGACACTCTTCACTTCCAGTCCCCGGTCTGCCAGATCCTGCTTTATGGCAGTCGGATCGACATTCCCCTCCAGGCCCCTCAGGACGAACGCGTGGGTTTTTTCCGACGAAGGGGCGTAAGTATGGAACTGGCTCTTGTCCTCCTCCAGGGATCGTTTCACCGCCGCCCAGTCCATAATGCTGGTGCAGTACACGATTAACGAAGCCTTCGTGTACTTCAGCGTGAAAGGCTGACTGGTGATTCCTTTTATACCACCAATCAGCATTGTGTGATTGGCGGCGGCTTTTCTGCCTTCTTGGACTTGTTTGGAGTTGCCGCAGGGCTCTCAGCAACTGCTTCCCGTTCAGTCCCTACGATGGTGTTGGGAAGTGTTGGAGGCTCATCTACGATTGGCGGCTGGATGGGCGCAAAGCGGTTTTTCAGCGTCGTGGAGGCCTCTGGAGCAACAATCAGCGTGCTCCACGCCACAGTCCTTCGCGGGACTATGAACCCGTCATCCGCTGCGCCCGCTAAAGTCGCCCGCGACACTCCCACAGCCTCCTCCATCGCCGATTTTTTTGGAGCCGGGGTTGGTGACGCTGGCGTCTGGTGACGCTGCGTCCAGTCAAGTAGCTGCGGATTAGCTAGATTTGGTGCTCAGGAAACCCTGCCTTGATCATCTTGGCAATTAGGCCCGGATGCCAAACCTTGTCAAACGCCTTTGCCATATCCAGGAAGACGGCTCCTAGATTGCCTCGGCGGTTTAACTGCTGCAGGATTCTTGTTGCTAGCCGGGCGGTGAGAGTGTCTGTGCCATGCCCCGGCCTAAATCCATGTTGCTCGTCCAGCAGCACTTGCTTGTCCTGTATTGTATCCTGTAGGTGGTTCAGGATACACCTCTCCATGACCTTGCTCACTGTGGGCAGTAGACTGATGGGCCTGTAGGACGTAAGCGGCTTTCTGTTTTTGCCTTTTTTGGGTACCAATACCATTATTGCCTTCTTCCAGGTGGTCGCGAAATATTGAAGATCCAAAATTCCATTTGCCATTGTGGTAAGGTCCTCAATAGCTGTTTGCGGTAGCTTTTTGAGGACTTCGTTTGTGATTCCATCGTGCCCAGGGGCCTTTTTTCTCTTGGCCCCCTTGATGATGTCCTGGATGATCTCTTTGGTGACTCTTCTGGCTTTGGTGGGCTGCCAGTTTTGGAGGTGAGCGGCTACCAGCTCCTTGACTATCCTCTCTTATTCTGGGTGATCAACCAGGTTTTCCCGGAACTGGAGCTCTAGGTGGGTGGCAAAGAGCTCAGCTTTTTCCTTGGGATCCACAGTGGTGATGTCGTTTTCTTGGATTGGTGGTATTAGCTTCCTTGGTCCTGGTGTGAGGCACCTGGCCAGCTTCCAGAGTTCTCTTCGTGACTCATCAGCCTCTATTTCTTCCATGCGATCCTCCCAGAGTTGCGATAAAAGGATCTTCATGTCTTCCTTGATCGCATTCTGGAGGCGGTTGGCTTGTCTCTTCAGGTGTGGGTCTTGCGTTCGCATGGCTCTGTGTCTTATCCGGATTTTCTCCCTGATTTTGGCTTTTAACCAGGGAGGAATTTTGTCCATTTGTGCTATCGGAACTACGGATAAACATGTTGAGGCTGCCAGGGCGTTGTTGATGTCCCTGGTGAGTCTCGGCTGCCTGGTCCAGGAGTTCCTTTGCTGTCGGCTGACGGATCCTGCTGGTGCTTTCCAATGTTCTCTGGAAAGCCTGCCAGTTGGTGATCCTTCTAGTCGCAGTGGAACTGTTGATGTTGTTTGGTCCAATTTGCATGAGGATCGGCAAATGGTCCGATGACAGTTCCTGAAGTACTTCGGGGCTAGACAGTCTTCCTGCGTTTTTGTACAGGAATATGCCCAGGATGTCATCTCTGCCATTGTGAGCAATGTGGGTTGGATCTTGGGGTGAGACTATCTCGAACATTGTGGTTCTCGCCTCGTTCGATATCATGAGGCCTCTGGCGGTGGTAAAGTTGCATCTCCAATTGGCATTTTTGGCATTGAAGTCCCCGCCGTGTATTGTCGGCCGGTCATCCGGAAAAAGGTTTCGAACATCCTCGGGACACAACGTAGCGCTTGGACTGACGTATACGGACTCGACTCTGATCTCCGTCTTCTCCATTTGGATGGCCACGATGGATTCCTCCAGACGTATCTACGGTTTGACGATCTCGTGGTGCTCGACCTCTACACTGCGACTAGTGTGCCTCGGCCCCTCTTGGGCTTATCATCTCTGTGTATCTTGTGGTTCGGAAGTGTGAACCTTTCTCCAGGCTTCAGTAGTGTTTCCTGGATTAGGCACACGTCCACGTTGTGTTTCTCCAGGAAGTCTTGGAGTTCTAATTTCTTGTTTCTGACTCCAATGGCGTTCCAGGAGACGACACACAGAGATTTAGGCCTCAGCAGTCTGAACATGACTGCTGCCCATTAGTGCAAGCATCTGAGCCTGCATCGTGGCCATGAACGTTTGCATCTGGCTCTGCATCGCCTGTAGAGTGTGTGCCAGTTGTTCATGGCCTGGTTTCCTCATTGGTTGAAGTTGAGGGGCCGGCAGGTTCTTCTTGGCTGTTGCACTGTAGTTTCTGGTGGTTCCAGTGGCAGCTTGTGGCTGTGGTGTGGTTGGCTTCCTGCGAGATGCAGGGCGTTCCCGCCTTGTCTGCAGCTTTGGTGAGGGCTTCGATGGGCAGCTTGAGTAGGAGGCTGAGTGGGCTTTTCCGCAGTTGGCGCATCTTGCTGCCTTTTTCCGGGAAATCTGGCATTCACCGGATTCATACGCTCCTCCGCATTTCACACATTTGGCAGCAGCTGTGGATTTGGACTGCCCATGTCCAAAAAGCTGGCACCTATGGCACTGACTCGTCTGGCTCTTCGCGTGTTGCGACTCCACTCTCACTCGCAGGTTTCCGAGGGCCCTCACTTCGAAAATTGATTTTTCGGTCTTTAACAGCAGCACCAGGACTACTGCTATGGGCTGTCCATTTTTGCTCCATCTCGCAATCGTTGTAGGGTGGAAACCTAGCTCGGTTAACCACCCTAATTTTGGCCTCAGTCCACGATTCCAGTACTCCTCTGATTACCAGTCGCAGGTGCTTCTCTTCTTCCAACTGGTAAGTGTGATATTGGTACTTGTTGTTGTCAAGTACCCTTATCATCGCCCTGTAGTCCTCTTTTGTTGGGGGGTGCGTTCTAACGCCCTCTTTCGTGGTCACACCACAGCCATAATTTATCCTTTTGTCCGTCAGCCGTTTGGTTATTTCGTTGGATTTGTCCTTTTCCCTCAAAACGATGGGAAGGACCTTATCCCTCCTCTGCTGGGCTGCAGGGGTGGCCTGCATCTGCTGGTGGCTGCGGGGGTCCTGCTGTCTGGTGGGGCATCTTGCGGAAAAAGCACGGCATTACCAACTGGTTTCCTCACTGGAGGACAAAGGCCTGATTTTCCTACTCTTCCGTCGGCGATTTGGGCTTTGAAAGCCCTCGCCGTCAGATGAGTTGGATAACAGGTCCCTGTCCTTCTTTGTTGATGTTGAGGGAGTTTCCGCCTTAGCGGGCCCTCCAACGGCACCGTCGCTATCGCTGGAAGACATCCAGGAAATATCTTCCGGTTCCTGCTGCTCGGCGACTATTTTGACGGTCAAAAGGTTCTCGGCACTGTCTGCCCTGGATTTCCAGTAAGCAGCCTGGTCCAGCAAGGTCCTCACTTGCTGCTCAAGGGCTTCAACCCTTTTGCGCAGTTCCTCCTGCTGCTCAGGCCCCATGGTTCCGTGAATCTGCAAAGGGACTATAACCTGAGAAAGGAAAATGTTAGTCGTTGTGGCTGTAATAACTAAGTAGCAGAGTCACAAATCACAATGGGCACGTAATACGGGCAAAGCACTTGTTCGCGTTCGAACTGTGTAACGATTGAATTGCACGTGTCGATCACTTGAAAGCAAGACAGAGACCACCATCACGTTTTCCTACCCAACGTTTCTAAAGTCTTCAAATACTGTCTTATTCAAAGAGCGTTCTAGGTAGGAGCGCCATCTTGTTGAAAGTAAATCCGTATTACTTCATTTAAAGGAATAATCCAAAGCAAAAAATTTAAAGAAACCATCAAGAATATCCAAAAGGTTTGATTGGAGTATGTCAAATATGTAATGTAGATAATATTTTTCAAAATAGCGATACACCAGTTTACTTTCAAATAAAAGCAACTGTTGAACAGGTCCTACCATCTGAGGAGTTGTGGAGTTCCAATGTGTTTCTATTCATTGTACTCATCGTTAGCGTCCCTGGTTTATGAATACTGGTATCAAGTTTAGCGGGTTTGGGACGGTAGGATGGGAAATTACTGTATATGTAAATTTTAGCCCTGAGGAAGACTAAATATATAGTCGAAAAGTAGGCTTTTTCAAGAAAATAAAGAGTGTCTCATTATGTCCATTAAGAATACCGCATCTTGTAATTCGACATTTATCTAACAAAATTATTGTTCCGTGTAAAGAACCATCTTCGTTAGATTTATTTAAAAACCAGTGACAAAATTTCAATATTCACATCATGTTCAGAGTGTAAAATTGGAAAATATATACATCAAAAAAATATATATACAGTGTGTCCAGTATAAAATGATGTACATGGGGATATTGGAAACCGTTAAAGATACAGAGTGGACCAAATGGGGAAAAAGTTGCGCAATCAAGTGCCTATAAATAATCTATCATCAACTTCTTCGAACTCGGAATAGCAACGCATATACAGGGAAAAAAAGAAAAAAGTGCGTTTTATAAAATCCTTTATATCGTGTTTATTATAAAAGATACAATAACGAAATTTTCAGGGTGGTGGTAAGAAATGAGCGTGAATTTGAAAATAAAGTAAAAAATAATCTAGGCCCACTATGTTCAATGAGGCCGAAGTCAACTTTTGTTTTTCTTATGGGCGCCATATTGAATTTCTGCATTTTTAGATTCCCCTTTAAATACGCTCTTCAACCATGTATAACATGTTTATGTTCGATCAAGATAAATAATTAAAATTAACAAAATTAAGATTTTATGGTAGTAGGCATTGATATTTCTCTTCAATTTCCCCATAGTGACGTTTGTTGTCTGTTTTAATTACCTAGGTAACTGTCAAAGTAGAATTTATTGTCAAGTGTTTGTAATTAATTGTGTGTTTCAAAATGAATCACTTTTCAAATTATGAAAAATACGATCTGTTTTTGTTTGATGTTGACGGAGTGTTTTATTCTCTGTCGTCGAAATGAAGCGAAAGCTGAAGAAATGTATTTAAATAAATATCCAGAAAGGCGACAACCTGGTAGAACTATGTTTAGGCGTCTGAAAGACAACCTTGTAGCTTACGAGAGTTTTGCTAAGGTAAAGAAAAACAAACTTCCAGACGAAAATAAAGAAAATTTGGTAATGCAAAGCGTGGTTGAGACACCTCGTACGTCTTTACAACAAATTGAAGCCCCAACAGGTGTTGCGCGGTCAACGGCGAATAGTATTATAAAGCGTTATAAATATCACCCCTATCGTGATCGGTCCTGCCAGGGACTCCAGAATGGCGATGCGATTAGAAGAATGGCATTTTGTCAGTGGTTTATTCAAAGAAACAACGAGATACCAAACTTTTCCTTAAAAGTCCTTTGGTCAGATGAGAGCCAATTTACTAAATGTGGACTATTTAATCGTAAAAATACCGTTTTTTTACCGTCTGGTTAGGTATTGTGGGTACCCACGTGATTGGACCATTTTTTTTAATGAGAACTTAAATTCCGAGAGATATTTGAACCTCTTACAAACTAACGTAGCCGAAGCACTTATGGATGTTCCAGTAGCTACCCTGCAAAACTTGTATTTCCAACAAGACGGCGCGCCGCCACATAATGGACGTATTATCACAGAATTTTTAAATCAGCAATTTCTCCACAAGGGGATAGGCAACCTGGGCCCAGTAAGATGGCCTGCGAGATCCCCTGACATAACACCGCGTGATTTTTTTGCATTGGGCAATGCTGTTAACAGAAATGATCAGAAAATCCTGTGAAGCAGTAATGAGACGATGTACGTTGTGCGTGCGAGAAAACGGTGGCTTATTTGAACACCTACTTTAATCCTAAAATGTTTCTTGTTCTTTTGCAGTGTTCGATGTATGATCATTAATAATTTAAAGTAATAATTAATAGAAATATCAATGCCTACTACTATTAAATCGTAATTTTGTTAGTTTTAATTATTTATCTTGATCGAACATAAACATGTTATACATGGGTGAAGAGCATATTGAAAGGGGAATTTAAAAGTGCAGAAATTCAATATGGCTCCCATAAGAAAAACAAAAGTTGACTTCGGCCTCATTGAACATAGTGGGCCTAGATTACTTTTTACTTTATTTTCAAATTCACGCTCATTTCCTACCCCCACCCTGAAAACTTCGTTATTGTATCTTTTATAATAAACACGATATAAAGGATTTTATAAAACGCACTTTTTTCTTTTTTTCCCTGTATATCCGTTACTATTCCGAGTTCAAAGAAGTTGATGGCAGATTATTTATAGGCACTTGATTGCGCAACTTTTTCCCCATTTGGTCCACCCTGTAACTCTAACGGTTTCCAATATCCCCATGTACATCATTTTATACTGGGCACACTGTATATTAACAACAAAGGGAAAATATTTATTGGACGTCAAAATTCTTTGCATTTTAGATTTTCAAAATTCCAGTTTCAGTTTCCATTTTACTGACAGAATTAGATTTTTTTCCTAAAATTGCAAAGTAATTTTAGAGAATAAAATTAGTATGTGTGCTTAAGACCATAAGTCATCAGAAGTCAAAACTTCACGGAGACGCGATTCTCATTAACCTTTCACCTTCTAAAATCCGCAAATCTGAAATTCAAGATGATGAAAGAATCATAAGCCACCAAAAGGGCTAAACACTCCTATAGTAGTTTTCGATACAAGGGCGAAAAGTGTCGTTTTTCGAACGACGACGTTATTTGACATCCGAGACGAAGTCGAGGGTGTCAATCCGCCAGGAGTTCGAAAAACGGATTTTCGCCCTCGTATCGAACAATATTTTTTATTCGAATGAAAGACAAAACGAATAATAAGTAATAATAAATAAGTTTCAAAAGATTCCTGGGTTTCAGTCAATTTTATTGTTTATTATTTAACATGTTACAAATACGTTTCGGTGTCTTTCTCCACCATCATCAGTTTGTCTAAAATATATATTTACAGTTACATTACAGTTTACACCGAAACGTATTTGTAACATTTTAAACACCGAAACGTATTTATAACATTTTAAAGAAAGACACCGAAACGTATTAGTAACATTTTAAAGAAAGACACCGAAACGTATTTGTAACATTTTAAACTGTAAATATATATTTTAGACAAACTGATGATGGTGGAGAAAGACACCGAAAAGTATTTGTAACATTTTAAACTGTAAATATATATTTTAGACAAACTGATGATGGTCGAGAAAGACACCGAAACGTATTTGTAACATTTTAAATAATAAACAATAAAATTGACTGAAGCCCAGGAATATTTTGAAGGAAATTATTATTTATGGGGAACTATGAAACACGTCATTTATAAATTTGTACCCAACGATATTAATGACCTGAGAAGGAAGATCATCACAACCTTAAGGACCAAAATTAAAAGAAGAGACGTTTTAAAATCAATACAAAATTTATTTTGAAATAAATTAAAGTACAGTCAGGAAAATATACACAATAATAAATAAGAATAGTCAAAAATAAAAGGCATCAGTTTAATATTTTACATTTGATGTCAATGACATTTCTCAAATGTCACGTTTTGACGTATATAATTTTTCAAATTTGTATTTTTGTAAGCATTTACAAGTGAAACAATGAGTGCCGAAAATTCAATGCCCTGTACACCACCAGAAGTTAGAGATGCCGCAAATGTTGGTTCAACTTCCAACCTTGAAACAGCTGCTTTTACTGTATGGAGTTTGTATAAGTTGTACACTTTACATGACATTTGCGTTTTTAAAAAAACCGTGTTTTGCGTGTGGCAACATCGGAGTACGCAGAAAAGTAGGCCATTAAAACGACTTTCAGACTGAACTTGTAACAAAGTTTTAATTTACAAATTGCAAGGAAACTTTAAATTAGGATTAATAGTTGTTGATAAACAAACCTACGTAATTCATTAAAAAATCAGCATGTCCGTTACTTTTTAATAAAAATACTTTAAAAAATATGACAGTGACACGTTCAATTTGTCACATTTACTTTTGCGCACATTGTGCGTAAAAGTCCGTGCGTAAAAGTGAAACAAATGAATACGAATGAAAAGTGCTTCTTTATGGCCATCGCTTCTAATCGAAAAATGGCAGTTTTTGATTCACTCGAACAAAAAGACGTTTTAACTTCAATAAAAGTCGAGCTACTACTACGAAGGTTATTATAGGATATACACGATGTGAGGAAAATGCTTAAGGAAATTTTTAAGGGTGATTCACATGCCAAAATAATGGTAGTAGGGCATGTAATAAAAATTCAAAATCTGAACATTTTGAGAGTTACAGCTCATCAAATTTAATTTTTTTCATTGTATTTTTGACCTATTCTGAACATTTCTTCGCGAGTCAAATTAAAACCAGTACAACGTTTTACTTTAGTGATCTCTAACTTTCTAATCAAAAGTAGTTTCTTCACTTTGCCATTAGATGACACTTAACCTGAAATCCAAATTTCATTTTCCGCATATCTTTTTGGATACGCCAAATATCGCAACAAAGAATATGCGATTTTTAAGATTAGAAAATACAAGACAAAACATGTGCTCTTCACGCGACTCGAAAAATTGCTTCGATTAGAAGCAAATCTACCTCAAAGTTTTAGCGCTCTCAACCCAGTATCCTTGTATTTAAATGGAATCGCAGCAAGTGGTCTGGTTTTAATATATAACAAATTTGACAATTCATAATAATTATTACATTACTGTTGAATGTAGGCTAAATTTGTTCGCTCTTAAACAACTAAATTAAAATGGAACGAGAATATTCAAATGTTGAGTACCGTGATATGCATTGTTGTTATGGGAAACCAAATGGAAATGCGGAAGAAGTCTTAACCTGGCAGCGTATCCTGAGAGAACTGTTCCATGTGTCCGAACATTTATGATCGTTCACAGGCGGCTTAGTAATAATTATGGTTATCGAGGAAAACCAAGGCAAGTTTGGACTGGAAAGAGAATAAAGGATTCTTGGAAGAGTATTAGAAAATCCAGACATACAATAAAGATAGAGTTTCAAGAAGGCGTTGCTTCTTCTACAGATTGGGAAATTCTTCACGAACAGCAACTGTACCTTTATGTATAAGGCGCTTTATGAGGGTGATGCTCAATTACAAACAAGAAATTTTTGAAACAAGTGGGTTTTTGTTGGTATCCTCCGGTGTACTGGATTCTCTCTCCTGTCCTGAGCTGTTGCTTTTTCTTGCTGTTTTTGCGTTGGTGAGTGCTAGAAACCATATCCTTATAAAGAGGATTATTAGGTCAGAGGCCCTCCCCCCGCGATTGTATGGATTACCGAAGATTCACAAAGAAGGAATACCACTAAGACCAATCGTCAGTGCCCCGGGATCACCAACTTACGATATAGCAAAATATCTATCCTCTCTTCTGCAGCCACACTTGGGGTCCACTGAAACATACATCAAGGATTCCAAACATTTCATTGAGAAGATCCAATACCTCAGACTGGAACCTACGGATATGCTGAGAATAAGAATAGAATTAGAGGCGGAGCTATTCGAAGAGAGTACAACAAATCTGTTCAAAGCTTGTCTAAAGGGCAGCTACTTCCTGTGGAATGGAGATTACTACGAGCAAAAGGAACGAGTAGCTATGGGAAGCACACTCAGTCCGGTGGTGGCGAATCTATTCATGGAGAAGTTTGAGGAAGCAGCGTTGAGCACCGTACCCCTTAAACCAACGATCTCGTACCGATATGTCATAGAGGCATGGACGCAAAAACCTGGACATGTTCCTCGACCATCTAAACAAACAGCACCCAGACATCCAATTCACCATGGAAGTTGAACAAAACCACCAACTGGCCTTCCTGGATGTTTTGGTGTCTAGGCAGGGGAATCATTTGGACCACAAGGTATATCGAAAAGCCACCCACACAGACAGATATCTTCACAAGCTATCTAACCACCATCCGAGTCAGAAGCAGGGAATCATTAAGACTCTCACGGATAGAGCCAGAAAAATATGTGGACCACAACATCTAACAACGGAACTACAGCACTTGGAAAAAACTTTTCTTCAGAACGGATATTCCCAGTTGGACATCAAAAAAGCTGAAGGAGTGGGACGTGCTGAAAAAAGTGAGTCCACTCTGAAAGCTTTCCTGCCCTATGTTCCCAGGGTTACGGACAGAATTGGGAGGCTCTTGAGGAAACACAACATAAGAACGGTCTACAAGCCCACAACAAAGATCCAAGAATGTCTTGGGTCAGTTAAAGACAAAAGACCCCACCTAGCAACTGCGGGAATCTACCGGATTCCATGCTCCTGTGGAAGCGTCTACATAGGAACTACTAAGAGATCGGTTGCGACAAGAATAGAAGAACAGCGACGGAATTGTAAACTGGGACATGTGGAGAAGTCGGCAGTGGCGGAACATGCCCTCAGCGATGGAACACACAACATCTATTCCGGAGAGGCACAGGTCCTGGCCACGATAACAGGGTATCGCCCCCGACTAATACGAGAAGCCATTGAAATTTACGAACACGACGACAATTTCAACAGAAAAGAAGAGACAATGGCGCTGAACAGGATATGGTTTCCAGCACTCACCAACGCAAAAACAGCAAGAAAAAGCAACAGCTCAGGACAGGAGAGAGAATCCAGTACACCGGAAGATAGCAACAGCCAACAGAATGCGCAGGCTCCGATGACACAGGCCACGTCATCACAAACCACGTCATCGCAACCGGTGCATAAATACAGACTGCGCCCGAGGAATCGCATCAGAACAGTGTAAGCGTTCAAGCAAACCACTTCTGAAGATGCAAACTGCACGTGCTTGCGAAACGTCAAGAAGAAATTCTACCGAACGACGGCCTAAAAACCCGAAAAACCCACTTGTTTCAAGGAATGGCCTCGAAAGTCTATCTCTTTTGATAAGAAAATTTTTCCTGGGTTTCAGTCAATTTTATTGTTTATTATTTAAAATGTCACAAATACGTTTCGGTGTCTTTCTCCACCATCATCAGTTTGTCTAAAATATATATTTACAGTTATTATCAATTTAAATAGAAAACTTTCACCAAAATTCACATATTAAAATACAAATCACACACATATTAAAAAGTACATCAAGAACATTGGTTTTCAGGTGATGAGTTAGGACAAACATGTCTGGGAAAAGACTAGAATCTATTCTTTAGAGATTTAAATTTAACTTACGTGTATAGTTGTTTCTATCTTCACATTTGACTGGTCACTGAAATACCATATTTTACTCGATATCGAGCGAGCGAAACAAAAAAACTGTTTATCTTTCCCCTTTTCTTTGCATTCTAGGAATTGCTTTGCAATTCCTCAATATCAGGTGTTTATATTTCATTTAATTAAAGGTGTACCCAATAATATAAATAAGCTTATATGTGAGACCAAAGCATTTTTAAACGAAAACACAAACATCTGTGTGCTAACGGCTGATAAATGTAGCAAGACAGTTGTTATGAATAAAAGTGAATATAAAACAAAAATGCTAACCTTAATAAATGATTTATAAACATATAAACCGGAAAAAAAGATCTTACAACAAATATTCAAACAAAACTAAATAAAATAATAAATTCATGGTATAAGAATAAATTCATAACTGGATGGTTTGAAGCGAACACTGTCTTGCAACAACGGCCGAGCACCATTTATATATGGCCTGCCAAAGCTTCACAAAGCAGGCCACCTATTGAGACCGATAGTTAGAAACATAATTGCCCCAACTTACCAATTATCTAAATATCTGTCATCGGTGTTGAGTAATGTATTGGGAAAGTCATAATATCACGTTAGGGACTCATGGAGTTTCTGTGAATTTATAAAAAAGCAGAAAATACCTGGGAACCATCGCATAATATCACTTGATGTAGTATCGTTGTACACAAACATCCAGGTAAATTACTCAATACAGTGCATGAGGGATAAATGGGATGAAATAAAAGAATATACATCATAACCCGAAAATTAATTTGTTAGCGCGGTAGAGTTGTGCCTTAAGTCCACTTACATCCAGTACGAAGGCAATTTCTATTCCCAAATATATGGAGTAGCTATGGGGTCTCCCATAGCTGCAACAATTGCAAACCTGGTAATGGAAAGTCTGGAAGAAAAACTAATACCTGAATTGAATTTCAAGTGTGGATTTTTTAAAAGATACGTGGATACATTTAATACATCCCATGAGACCATTAAATTCACCATTGAGGAAGACAAAAACAAATCATTAAACTTTTTGGATATGACGGTTATATATGACGATAATGGGGAAATAAAAACAAACTGGTACACAAAGGATGTGTGGTCTGGTAGATACTTGAATTACCAATCATATGCACCTATACAATATAAAAAAAGTGTAGTAACAGCTCTTACTGATAGAGCGATTAAATTGGCACATTATGGATATAGAACAAAAAATATTGAAAAAATAAAAAAGATACTAATAATGAACAACTATCCCAAAGCTTTCTTTGAACCAATAATAAAACAAAGAATTAATAAAATCTACAATTCAAATAAATGGAACAACATAAATAATATAAATAAGATAAAAGAAGGTGAAGTCAAGTATGTATCATTACCGTACATACCAGAAATCAACACAAAAATAAAAACTGTTTTAAAACCACATATTACTATAGCGGAAAAAACTAAAAACAACTTGGCAAAAGAATGTTTTACAAAATTTAAACCTAGAAGCGATAAGTTGGACACACCTAACGTAATATACAAGATTGACTGTTTGAACTGTGACAACACATACATAGGTCAAACAGGGCAATATTTAAAGAAAAGAATATACGAACATAAATATAGCTTAAGAAAGGTTAACGAAAATGGAACAGCATTAGCACAACATGCACAACAAAAGTTACATAGTTTTGATTTCGATAACACAAAAATATTAATCAATGAAAACAACTATAATAAGAGAAGAATCCATGAAATGATACAGATTAAAAAACATCAGAATGCAATGAATTTCAGATCAGACACAGACAATCTTAGCTCTGTGTATCATACACTAATTAAATGATCGCATGCATGAACTGATCGGACCAAGTAAATGAAATATAAACACCTGATATTGAGGAATTGCAAAGCAAGTCCTAGAATGCAAAGAAAAGGCGAAAAATAAATAGTTTTTTTGTTTCGCTCGCTCGATATCGAGTAAAATATGGTATTTCAGTGACCAGTCAAATGTGAAGGTAGAAACAACTATACACGTAAGTTAAATTTAAATCTCTAAAAAATAGATTCTAGTCTTTTCCCAGACATGTTTGTCCTGACTCATCACTTGAAAACCAACGTTCTTGATGTACTTTTTAATATGTGTGTGATTTGTATTTTAATATGTGAATTTTGGTGAAAGTTTCCTATTTAAATTGATGATAACTGTAAATATATATTTTAGACAAACTGATGATGGTGGAGAAAGATACCGAAACGTATTTGTGACATTTTAAATAATAAACAAGAAAATTGACTGAAACCCAGGAAAAAAATTTTTGAAATAAATTGAAGTACAGTCAGGCAAATATACACAATTACAAACAAGGAAAGACAGTTTTTTGTTTTTGACAAACATAAATGTACCTTACATTTTTCACAAAATATTCTTGATGTTCCTATGCATTTTATATTTTTACATCTTGAGTCGAATTTTTTATATTTGCCAATTGGCCAATGATTTATTCCATCATATCTAACTTCATCTACAGGCCTTGATTATTTTAATTTTTTGAGCCAGATGATCCGAGATCGGGTTCTTCTTGTGCTTCTGATGGCCGACCTCGCTTCCTGGTGGCGTGCTGATTGCTAAGTATTAAGGCTTCAGCAATGTATGCTCTAAAATGCAATAAATCTAGGATATGTTTCTTTCAAACCAATGGCCTTTTTTCTATATTCAAACCATGCATTAGCACATGCTAGATCGATAGCATGTGTAAACATTCTCAAAGTCCTTTTCTAAGATCTAATGAAGGTACTATAGATCGCTACCATAATCTAATTTCTCAACTCCACCCATGCAGTTATTATAGGTTCTGACTACTTCAAGACGAGGAACATATACAGGGGTCGGCATAAGACAGGCAACAAATTTGGTCCGGGCGGTCCTTGAGAAGGTCCCACAGGAAGAAATCCCAGGGTGTCAGCTCACATGACCGTGCGGGCCACTCAGTGATTCCTCGTCTGCCTATCAATTTTCCAAAATGAACATCAAGGTACCTCCGCACACAGAACGTGTAGTGCGGCGAAGCTCCATTCTGCATGAAATGGCGGATGTTCGCGCATTTCCAGATAACTTGGGCCGGTCACGTTACCCTCAAAAAAGTACGGACCAACGAAACCTCCCGCATGGATACCTGCTTACACACGCCCCAGGCAGATTTAATTCTTCATCTGTGGGAAATTATGTTATTGGCCACTTTAATAAGATTATGATAACAAGTATGTCAAGTCGACATTTTTCCTTTTTTTTCGTCGCTATAAAAATAGTTTTCGTTGTTAAAATAAACTTGTTTGGGACATCAGTCGGAGTCCTTTTGTTTTCTCGAAACATCAACAGTCGATATCGTTCGGGTTCTGTAAGACGGGTGGTTTTGCAAGAAAACGCGAACATCTTCAATGAAGACGTGATGATTCTGGTCGTTCCAGTACACGCAGTTAAGCCGATTGACCGTACCGTTTAGCTTGAAGGTTGCTTCATGGTCTACTCGACGAGCACGTGTTATCATGACACCGACACAACTGTCTGAAACACGTATGTACTTCGTTTTAATCTTTTTCGAGAGCGTTGTCTGACTTATGCCGACCCCTGTATATATTCTTTTTTTGTTTTATTCCCATCTCTTACATCGATCAGTTTCACCGATTTCCATCAATGACGAAGCGGCTTATTGTCAAACCATTTTATTATTATGACTTGGTCATCTTCACTAAGTACCTCTTCCATAGTTCCTCTTCAACTATCTTTCAAAATCTTATCTGATTGTAAAGGAGGTTTTTTTGAACCGGTCGATCCTTGCGCTGCATGTGCAATATGTACTGGAACTGTCTTACTGGAACTCGAGCCAGCCCAAATACATTTTTTTCGGTTTAATCTAATTCAATATTGGCCTTTCGGTATAAAATAAAATCATATAAAAGGCCACTTCTACCACACAGAGTAAAACTTTTTATTTCCCGTGGATTCGGCTCGTTTTTTATGTATTGTTTTACATTTAGCCTTCCTTTGAATGGAACAATCTGCTTATCGACAGATAGTTCAGACTCTAATAGAAATTCAATAATCATATTTCGATGTACAGGGCTTTGAGCTCATCATTTAGTGTGCAGTTATTGTAGTTCGTCCCTTTGTCTCTGTATAAAATGTAATGGTGAAACAATTTCAATCCACGACAACTTATAACCCAATGTGTCTCAGGTGAACAATAGTGCAATAGTTCTACCCTTGTAACACGATGAAAACCATGAAAACTAGATGTTTGATCAGATTGTAGTAATGCTAGGATTCGGGAGGCTTCCCAATTTCTCATGAGAAACAATTGGCACCCTGAAGAAGGCAGTAATAAATCGCCGAAAGCTTGGTAGCTGAAAATTTTTTTATTTTTTCACAACTGCCTAGACCGTATCCCCAAGAACTAAAACCATCTTTCAAGTATTAGAACATCGATAATAAAAAATATCACTTATATATTTATTTATACGCAATTTATAATAGCGCCTTTAGTTCATGATAATGTACTAAATATTTCGTATGCTGCATTTATAAAACACTTTATCTACAACTGTTATATAATGACTATGATTTGGCACTCTTTCAAATTCATTCCAATGTATTCCTGGGTTTTCAGTCAATTTTATTGTCACAATTATGGTGTTATGTGATGAGCCCTGCGTTTCGTCCCGGGTCTACCTATTGGTACTCTTTCAAATGTCATAATGATCTTTATGTCCGCACTAGTGTTTTATTAAGATCTTAAGTGAAATTAACCTCAAGGTAGACATTTAAAAATTAACAAAACATTCCATATACAATTCCATCAAAAGTCCGAAAAAGGATTAAAAAAGATTCAAAACAACATTAAGCTTCGTTTTCAATATCAGATGGCAGATCATCGCTTGAACTCATTTTAAAATGTGTAATTTTAAGACAACTTTATAACAACAGTAAATAACTATTATTTAATGTATTAGCATCATAGTGATGTCATTAATGATATTTGTTTCAGCCGTTGGTAAAATTTAAGAGCCATTTATACTATGAAGAGAAGGATAATGTCCAAGAAAGGCTTAAACTCTTGGTTAGTCTTTCAGGTAGCAAGATTTTGAATTTCAAAAATGGAGAGTGTCAGGGCGTTGCATTTGATGACATTTACCAAGGAGGCTATTACCCAACACTTTCCTTGTACAAAAATGTGACGGTGTCGGTTAATTTCGGACCAAATTTTAAGTATCCACCACCAGCCGAGTATGAATGGAAACCGGTGAGTAATAAAAGTAGCAAAAACATTAATTTTGAGCATCGCCTCGTTCAATCTAATTGAGATTTTTGGACTATTTTTGTAGAGTTAATAACTTGTAGTTTTTTTTACAGATGTCTGAGAAAGGAGAAGAAGCAATTTGTGAGCAAACCATGGCAGATGTAATGTTTTTAACAGAGAACGAAGGGCGTTTACGCCTCGATAGCTTTGTCCTCTGACATTAGCTGAAATCTTTTACCTAGATGAAAATTAATTAAGAATAATAATGATTACTCCTACAGAGAATTGAACTTGAAAGCTGAATAAAAATTTTTGAATATTTTCTTATAGTAGAACTTACAGTCATGACAGTGCATGGGCACCTTTAAAAATGATGGTATATTACATATATATTGTCCATCTTAAATAATCAACCTTAAAACTCCATTTACGTATGTTTACTTTCCAAAGCCCCCTCGACAACTGGGACTTGGCTCAATTTCATGATTTGTCCACTGATCTGGGGTTTTTGCCACAATTGAAAGGGCATGAACTCCTCCTTGCAGTTCATCTTTTAAAAGATCATTTATTTTTCTATGTCTCTGAAAATAAAAATAAATTTTAAAGTGGGTCAGGAGAAATGTAAACAGCAGAATAAAAGTAACAAGAGGAAATGTCAATAATAAATGTTCAATACAAACCAAATAAGGTTTTATATATCAAATGTTTGTATATTTGCGTTTCCGTTCACTTAATTATTTCTACAGCGCGTATTTACTAGAAACGGCTGGTATCAAACGACGGAATGTAACGGATCTCTCAACTCAGTCATCATTCCATGCCCAGTGAGCATTTTATTCCTAAGAAGGACAAAAATTCCTAAAAAGGAAAAAAAGTTACAAAGCCGACGTCGTTGTGAAGTCACGATTCCCTTATTTTGTGTCAAATTTTACACAAAATATTGAATGACGTCATGGCGAGTTATACGCCTAATTATACGCTATACGTATATACCTAATTATACGCTAGAAAGGAATTATGTGTACTTTCACACATTGTGGGCTTTAAATTGGCACCCATGGCATTGTTGCCTGAATCCAAGTAATGGGCCACGAGGTTTAGGATTTGTGTTAAAAGTAATTCCCTAGCATCAACTATGTTAACCTAAGACACAAATGGGAAACGGTGTGTGCAACAAGTTAGGCACTGTTTCCTTTCAACCACAATCTTTATTTGCGTATTTCGAAAAGAATGAATTGTTCTCAGTATGTTTGAAATGATGCCACATTGGAAACATAACATAACCGCATAACAAGGGTCGTTTTGCCTAAATTAGTTGATATTTACATAGTTAATAGTATTTTTCTACTTCCCATCGCAATAGATGCTTTGGCTAAACAATGTGTACTTTTGGTTTGCACTTATTGCCCAGTTTTGGGGGACCACGACAAATATTAACCGCTTTTCCTCGAGTGTTGAGACGAAAGTCACTAAATTTGAGAGAGAAGAAACAATAATATGTTAAGGCAATCTGAATCAATGTAGTTTAAATATAAACAACAATCACAAAGCAATAAATCTATTAAACGTTTGTTTTCCTAGATGAAGACTGAGGTTTGTTTTGATTAACGTAACCTCAAACCAACTTGCGCATGTTAGCTGAAACCCGGTGTTCAATATTAATGCAATGTAGGAATTACATGGCGCAAATAAGAATTTGTGTTTCACAGTTTCCATGTTGCGTTATAATACACATAAGGCATGATTATAGGGAATCTTGCGTGCAGCGGCCATTTTTTCAGTGTTTATCATTTTCAGTATTTCATGCTCGAAACATGGAATCTGGATTTAGGAAAAATTAATTGAAAATTTTCTTATTTCACACTAAATTGATATCAACTATGACCCACTAAAACATTATGCCATGTTTAAATTAATATTTGGCACATTTTTTTTTCTTTAAAAAATATTATTCATGCACAATATATTTTTGAGGCCCCTTAGGATATTATGAGTACGAAGAAAAACTGCACGGAAAAGCATTCGCCGCAATGGAAATCGAGTTTGGTCAAGATGCAAACAAGTATTCATTATTGTACTTGCGTAATTTTAACGAACATAGTTACAATGACGACCGAGATTGGTGCAATGCATTAATAAATAATAAAGTAGGATTTATGTCGAATCTATATGCGGAAGTTAGTAGGAAATATGTTGAACCATTATATAAGAGACAACTGAAATAACAATTCCTAATTTTATCCTAAATTGTGCCGTGCCACTGTGCTTCACTTCCGTCCCACGCCGGTCATGGAGAGGTTCTCGTTTCGAAACAGTAGCCGCAAATAGGCACAAGTTTTGCAAACAATTGCGGAAGTATTCCCTATTTGAGCTAAAAATTTGCTCACTGGGTGAATAACCATAGCACAGCGGTGAAGTGAAATTGAAACAAATCAGTCAGTACTAATTTCAGCGAGTATATGATATATTCTTTGGTATTTTAAAGTGTCTGACAATGTAGGAAACAAATTTGGAAAGACAAGCCATCTTGACTTCAGATTACAGAACATTTCACGCGATTATATTCATCTAGGTTATTCAGGTCTATCACACATTCCCAAGAATTCCAAAATTCTGCGCAGTATTTTTAGTTCAGCTTATAAGACATCTATACTAGAACGTGCCATATTGCTTACGAGAAAATTTTTAAAAAAATTACCATCTAAAATATAAAGGCCTCCCAAATATTAACTCTAAAGTTCAATAAATCATGTAATAAGCTTTATCGTGAACAATTTCAGTCAAAGGTCTTGAGTAGGTATTTGGCAGCATATCACCGCTGAGCGTTCTAGGTTTGCTGCGGAAGCTAGTGGCGCTTCAACAAATTCCCTCGTCGGGCTTTACACACGACCGCATTACGCATGACATTAAATTCATATTTAATGGCTTGCCAAAGGTGAAGGTAGAAACAGCCATACATACAAACTGATGATGGTGGAGAAAGACACCGAAAGAATTAAGTTGAAATACAGTCAGGCAAGTATACACAAATTCTACAAAAAAGCCTGATTTTCAAAATGTATCGGTGCTCTTGACTGCACACATATTAAAATAAGTTCGCCAGGCGAAAATGAGCCAGAAGTGTACAGAAATAGGCAGTATCACATCTTAAGGTTCATTCTTGCTGTTTGGTGAAAATAACAAAAATCCTGTTTTTGCAGAGTGCTTTGGAATAATATCCACTCTTTTGTTTAATCAACACATTTTTGACTGCTTCTGTATCTGTTTGAGTAGATAGAAAGGGATAAATTGTATTATAAATTTACATAGGATGAAACTAAACTTTGAGGGAGATTTATAAGAGCTGCTCGAAGGGTTCACCCTCCACTTCCAAGCACCGATGTCTGCGTCTTCTAAAATTTTGTATTGATCTTAAAACGTCTCTTCTTTTAATTTTGGTAAAGTTGTGATGATCTTCCATCTCAGGTCATTAATATCGGTGGGTACAAATTTATAAATGACGTGTTTCATAGTTCCCCATAAATAATAATTTCCTTCAAAATATTCCTGGGTTTCAGTCAATTTTATTGTTTATTATTTTAAATGTTACAAATACGTTTCGGTGTCTTTCTCCACCATCATCAGTTTGTCTAAAATATATATTTACAGTTATCATCAATTTAAATAAAAACTCTCACCAAAATTCACATATTAAAATACAAATCACACACATATTAAAAAGTACATTAAGAACTTTGGTTTTCAGGTGATGAGTCAGGACAAACATGTCTGGGAAAAGACTAGAATCTATTGTTTAGAGATTTAAATTTAACTTACGTGTCTAGTTGTTTCTACCTTCACATTTGACTGGTTATTGAATTCCCTATTTTATTCGACATCGAGCGAGAGAACAACAAACAGGACAATATTTAAAAAAAAGAATATACGAACATAAATATAGCTTAAGAAAGGTTATCTCTGTGTATCACACACTAATTAAATGATCGCATGCATGAACTGATTGGACCAGGTAAGTGAAATATAAACACCAGATATTGAGGAATTGATACAAAGAAATGATACAAATTAAGAAACATCAGAATGCAATAAACTTCAGATCAGATACAGACAATCTTAGCTCTGTGTATCATACGCTAATTAAATGATCGCATGCATGAATTAAATGGACCTGGTAAATAAAAATTAAACAGCAGATATTGAAGAATTACAGAGCAATTCCTGGAATGCAAAGAAAAGGCGAAGTATAAACAGTTTTTTTGTTCTCTCGCTCGATGTCGAATAAAATAGGGAATTCAATAACCAGTCTAATGTGAAGGTAGAAACAACTAGACACGTAAGTTAAATTTAAATCTCTAAACAATAGATTCTAGTCTTTCCCAGACATGTTTGTCCTGACTCATCACCTGAAAATCAATGTTCTTAATGTACTTTTTAATATGTGTGTGATTTGTATTGTAATATGTGAATTTTGGTGAGAGTTTTATTTAAATTGATGATAACTGTAAATATATATTTTAGACAAACTGATGATGGTGGAGAAAGACACCGAAACGTATTTGTAACATTTAAAATAATAAACAATAAAATTGACTGAAACCCAGGAATATTTTGAAGTGAATTAAAGTACAGTCAGGAAAATATACGTAACGATAAATAATAATATAAAGGGGAAATATCTGGTGATCGTGCCGGCCAACTTATGTACTCATTGTTGGAAATGACTCTGCCGGGAAATATTTCATACAAATAATCAGCGAGTCTTCTAGCGTTATGTGGTGGAACACGATATTAATGGTTTTATCGAGGGATTCTCGTTTTTCTTCATTTGAAAAAGGCATTTTGACAAGAAATTTACAATAATTTTGTAACTGTAGGTGACGACTAAGCGAAAGTCAGTCCAACTGTCGATAATGTGTTGATTAATTAAAAGAGTGGATGTTATTCCAAAGCAGTCTGCAAAAACAGGATTTTTCTTATTTTCACCAAACAGCAAGACTGAACCTTAACATGTGATACTGCATAACAAACAGAACGAAAATATGAATTCAAACATGTAAAAATCGAAGAGGGCGCCTATTAGAAAAAACAAAGTTGATGGTTGTCGAGAATCCATAAGTCGGATTTTAAATACAAAATCGCCATGTTATAGAAGACAAAAAGTTGCAATGACGAAGTATTATTCATTTTAAATTTCCGCGCCAAATAAGCTAAGGAAAAATAAAAAGCGTTTTTTTCGAATTTCGGGTTTT